>CM060967.1:80203875-80448875 GCA_030765045.1 Tenodera sinensis
AAGAACTAATGAAGATTTTGTAAAATTTTTTGATACTTAAAACAAAGGGGGGAGTTTTCAGGACGAAAATGTGCTAAACTGTCCCAAGACAAACTTTTCCAGAAGTACAAATTGTTATATTTTGAAATATTGGATTTGACCTTGGCACAAATTACCATTAGATTCCGAGACCTTAGAAAACTTCAATTTTGTACTCTCACTGATTCTTCAAGGTTCCTGTAGCATTCTACTGTTCTCCCCATTGATGCTCTCACCTGTCTTCAGGAAACATATTTGAACTTATTTGAAATAAGTCATTTGGAAACGGAACTTCAGATTTTTTATGGAAACGAAGAATACCAGCAGAATGTTCCCATTATACAAACATTGTAGTTGGTCAAAGAAAACAGTAATATATTTCAACAGGTGTACAAACTTTTTTCACTCATCGTAGCAGTGCGGTCAACGGGCATTTCAGTGAAAAGAAGCTTTTCTGCTCTCAAGCGCATAAATATTTGTTTGCAGAGCTCTATGACCCAGGAAAGACTAACATCTCTGGCCACAGTTTCCATCTACAAGGACTTGCTGAGTGACCTAGAGAAGAAACAGCCTTTTCATGACAACATAACTTGGGAATATGCCAACAGAAAGGACAGAAGAATCAACTTAATATATAAGAAATAGGTATGTTGCATGTGATTTTTATGTGATACGATCTTCACCGATACTTTAGATCAATAGTCGCCAGTATGTATCATGTGGTATGTTGCAAATAAAGAGCTGAGTTGATTCCTTTGAAGACTAGATTTCAGGTAATCAACTCGTATATCACCACATATTACTAATTCCTTTTTTGGTTTAAACAAACAACTTAGGACATGCTCAAGTTGCTTTCTGAAACTTTCAAAATTGCTAAGGAAGATTGGCAGAGGGCTACTATGATTACATTACTTTGATTTAACTGAAATGCATAAAGTTTGAGGTCTTGTTCATTACTAAATTTGGATAAATATATATGTCAAATAATTCCCAACATATATAAAACTCCATCTTTGTGTAAGTTTTTTCCTGAAAATTCTGTTCCTAAGGAGTATCCATGCATGAAATCCTTTTTGTGTCAAGTGATGTTCGGAGATGCATAAAATGTGTGGTTGTAGTTTTAGAGAACTAAGACAAATAAGTTCATTCACTTTGTTTCTAATGTTTTGATGAAATACTGACAGAGTTCTTATTACTATTGTTGTTGTTGTTGTCATCATCATCGTCGTCGTCACATCATCATCATCATCATCATCATCATCATCATCATCATCACCATCACCATCATCATCATTACTATTTATGGTGTAAGGAGTATTACTTTTAGAGTTATTAATGGATTTCAAGATATTTTGGCTGATTATAACAATTACCTTATTCTTACTACTCTTTATTGATGCATTACCATTAATCTCAATAGACTTTAGGGTTCTTTTATCATTATGTCTGAGTATTTCTTTTAACCTAAAAAGTCCTATTAGTTATCACAACAGGAATTCTGCCTGTAATTCTGTTTAGCAATTAGCTGCAAAAGCTGCCTTTTGCCTCTAGAATGGAGGTGTAGACCATGAGATATATATTCATCTTGGTCTATACCTTTAATATCTAACATACTAATATGAGAGGCAGCAGGGTTCAACAAAGCACACTCAAATTGCAAATTCATCTCCCCCACCCTCCTATGAAGCTGCGACTTCTCAAGCCTCTGAAAAAGCTCTACAAACTTAACATTGTTATAGCTACTGGATTTCCTAATGTCACACAGATCTTTTTCAAGTGAATAGTGACCATCTCTACATCTGGGCTATTTCTGGTCTACCCACTATTACTATATGATCCCTCTTAATAAAACCAGAAGTCAGTTTCACCAGATCTTCTGTGACTTGAGAGAGCCCATAACTAGGGGCCGCTACTTCTTAATTAAGTATCTCTTCAATTAGCCCCTCCAGGACCTATGCTGGTGCCAGGGATCAAACCAAGTCAAGGAAATAGAGAAATTAAAACTAAATCAGTATAATTATTAAATAAGTAAACTGAAGAAATAAAAAGAACTCTAGATCAAGAGACAGAAACCTTAGGAAAGAAAATGTCAATAATGATAATGTGAAACAAATTGTAACTACAAATAAGTACACTAGCAACTGTGATGCAATAATAATAAAAAACCATAGATGAAATGAAATGAGTGCAAACTAAAGTCAATGATGAAATCAAGAACAAATTAAAAATAGGTAAAAAAATATAAAGAGAAAAGGAAAATTTGCACAATTGCAAAATAATGATTCTCACATTCAAATCACCCATTATCACCTCTATGTTTACATATTTATATGTTAACTGCTGAATATCTTGCTGTAAGTCCAGATTGTGAAACTGTGAGTAGGTTGATGAGTTGTATACTATGTCTATGCCTATTTTACTATCATCTAGCTGTTTATCCTGGGTTATAACCACAATATATCTTTTCATCTGGATCAAGTTTCCTTGACTATTGTATTCAGAGATCTCTTAATAAACAAACCTAACCCTTCTGACACTCTCCCTTTCTTTGCCTACATTTTTCCACCTCTTTCCACATAATTATATTCCTTTACTTCAATCTCATCCTCTTTTAACCACGTTTCTGCCACTGTCAAATAATTTAAATTCTCCAGTAATTTCTGTAATGTTCCTGTATAGATTTTATTTTTTAAATCTTCACAATTTCAAAAGTCAAATCACCTTATTATCTGCTACTGTGAACTTAACCTATTCTCTACCTTATAGATCTAAACTTTTCCAGAGCCGTGAATAAATGTGCAATACAAACTTTTCAACCATTAAATCATCTGACATTCAGTTGTTGCAGGCTGATTCTTTTTAATGAAACACATACTCATGACACCATACTGTCCACCAACATTTTACATAATCACAAAGTTCTGCACAAGGTTCATGTAGTTTGTTCATACATAAACTACTGAAGTTCCTAAGTCAAAGGAAACACTAGCTTTTATCTCATGGTTAGTGCTATAAGGATGGAGTTAGTACAGCTAACTGGAGGAACATTATATGTCTTAGCTTACTCAAAAGGTAAACAAATTACTCACCTTACAGTTTATTTGAACAGTTATATTGCATGGGAAGTAGTTTACCTGAGATGTCACCAGCAGCAATAATATGCATGCTGTAAAGTGTATTCTCATTTCAAGCAATGGTACACCCATATTCCCTACTTCCTAGTTTTCTATTACATTACAGTGGAGTTGTAAAAAGTATTAGGGGGATAAATATGATGTGATCATCTTGGAATTACAGCCACTATAAGTGATTCTTGCTTGTTTCATTTCTGAAACAGATATGTTGATTACCTGTGAGTCCGCTTCACCTGAAACCAAAGAAATGTTCAATAGTTTATTACAGGATTACAATACTAATAAGTTTAGTAAGGTATCTATGAAAATATTCTCTCTAAAAACTGTCTTTATAATTCAGCCACAAAGTCTATGAGGAACTAAATATCCATAAAAATTGTCAGTTTTAACTATGTTGTATTAAGATTAGGAAAGCTCACATAAACTCTGCCTTGATAAGCCATGATTCTATGACAAGATTTGGAGAGGGGGCTTAGCACTTTGATTTATGGAAGATCTTTTGTGTCTATACCCCTGACAAGAGGTAGAAAGGGGGAGGTGAAGTGAGGATACTAAAGGTGCCGGAACCTGAGAAGAGTTGATACCAGCAGGCAGGGTTCCTAACAACTACCGATTAAACTTCCCAGTGGTGCCTACCCTTCCTGCCTTGCAGGCTTACATATCCCTTGGGAACCCAGGAACTGGAGATCTCCCCCAATCTGGAGGTTGAGAACTTATAAAGAGCTAATGCCCTATCATGCATGCCAACAGTTAGAACACTGAAATAGTCCAACAGCATGAAAGGTGAAGTGACGAGAGGTAAGACGAGAGGCAAGAGGAAATTTGGGGGTTGTATTTGCCTAGCAGCATGGGAATCCGCTGAACAAACTCTTAGATCAGGAAGGCCCACCATGGAAATCGAACCCACAGCCTGGCAAATGTGAGTCACAAAAACTAACATCTGTCTCCTCCTGCTTGGTTTGACAAGCCATAGTGGTGGTTCTGAAATTTCTTGCTAAGTACCACATAATGTTTACAATATTGTGATTTTCTATCTGCACTACACACATACACAAAATCAAATTACTCCCATATCCTACCAAAACAGTATGTGATTGAACATATATGGAAGATACTGCACAAACTAAATGAAAGAATCATAAATTACAACTGTTAAATTGGTATAATGCTTCAATATCAGCTTCAGACTTCACACTTTAGGATGCTCAACTGTGGAGATCATTAGTAACTTTGTAAGGAGGGAGAATACCTAACAGATTTACTCTCAATGTTTATCTGATGTAATGCAATGTAAAAAATCTGATGTGTTGCACTCACATGACTTTCTCTACTCTTGTACTAACCATTGCAAACTCTTATTCCTATATCTTCTTCTTGTTAGTTAAGATAAACATTAGTACAGATAAATCTTATTGCTTATTTCCTTGTAGGTGCAAAGAGAATATTAGAATACAGTGGGCTTTGTGTGATAGTCAAATCTTTTAAAGCTTTGAGATTCCATTCTCTTTGCAGACTTTACATATAAAAAGATGAACAACGATGCTCCATTTCACGAAAGTTTTAAGTTTTCCGAAACTCACACACATAACAAGGACTATCTCCAAAATGGTTCATCCTACAAGAAAATTTATTGAGACATAAATTATGTATTTTAGCAAGATCTACATTTTTTGTATAGTATGCTTTGGTCTATCTCTAACGGTTTACCAGTTATGCAAAAGTCATCCAGAGTAAATACGACTACAGGGACTATAGCCAGAAAATTTAAAATATACATTTCATTTGTCATGAAATATCTCAAACATATGACATTTTAATCAAAATCGATAGTGCCATTTTCAAGAAAATCAAAATTTTCGAAAAATTTTCCATGTAAAGGGTAGTTTAGCATGGAGCTATTTTCTTAAAAATCTTCGTGTCCCATCCTTGAAAGATATTACACTTAAATACCAGCTTTGGTTTTTAACCTACTTTTCGTTTTTGAGTTATGCTGTCCACACACTGACACACACACACACACACACACACACACACACACACACACACACACACGGACCTTTTTCAAAATTTCTTTTTTTGGATCCAGGGAGTCTCAAAACATATTTCCAGTTAAATCTCGACATCGAATTTTTGGGTGGAATACAATACTTTCCCTACGTACCAGTAGAGAAAGTAAAAATGTATTGTCTTACATTTCCAATAGTTTCTCAAGCCACAAATTCTTATTTTTATATTTCCTTCTATAAATCATTCTTACACAAGCTTATTTTGTATGTTTTAGCATGTCTTTTCTGCCATGATCATGAGGGAGGTGGGGAGGTAGGGAGGGAGGAAGGGAGGAGGGAGGGTAAAGAACTTATTCTGGCTGTTTTCGTAACGGCCGCTACCCGATGCCGGAATAAGTGCGTGAGTATGACTGACTGTAGTGCCGTATACAGAATGGAAGGGAAGTCATTATATTCCTTCTGTCTGTTATGTGCTTCATAGAAACATTACAAACAAAAAAGTCGAATGGCATTTTATTCTTTGATCAGCCGACTTCAAAAAAATAAACGCTTTTTAATCCAAATTGGATGTGTAATTCCACAAGAATGTACAAAGATAAGAGTTTGTTGTATGTAAGATGCGTAGAGTAACTTATTTTTGACATAGCTTTGGTGGTAATTATGGAACATCACACAGGATTTCGAAATAATTAATCACTTAAAACACATGAAGGAACACTTCGAGCTGCTCTTTCATACGTGAAGCAAGTCGACAATGTTGCGTTGAGGTTGGTCAGGGAATTGACCTGGTTTGTTGATGTAAACAGGTCGGGCGCTTTCGTGGAATGTTTGGGAGCTAACGCTTGTGATTCGCATACACTCGCACAGTAAACACGGAAGGACAAGGCAGGGTATGAGTTTGTTTTCAAGACGTGCCGTTGTGGTGTTTGTTTATGTACTGAGCTAGTGAAAGTGACACCCACTCAATTTGCAGTGTTGCCAGGTTGTTTTCGACAAAATTAACAGATCTCCGTAAGAAATGGCCAGAGACAAAAACGTAAGGTACAAAACGTTACTAATACCGAGATCTACCATGGCTTAAATTAGTGTAATGTCTTCCCTTCCACCTGATATAGATGTCCTAAATAAAAGGGTAATATCCAGTTCTAAATCAACGCGATGACCGTCGCCAAAATATGTGCAATACGAGTTATTCACCCAGCCAAGCAGGGTTGCTTTCCCTTCAAGGCAAACTAACCGAAAGCAGAAGGCAGGTGCTGCTGGTTTAAGAAGCCAATATAATGGGACACCAAAAACTTTCTCCGCACAATGATGGTGCCTGGAGCATGTTTACTCAACGCGTGTGCAGTTGGGTCACAAAGGAAATGTGCGCTACTCACAACTAATGATTGTCATAAATCCAGCTCCACACTAGAGAAAAGGCAAATCTCTATCCTTATCGTTGAAGACCAATAGCAACCCTGATTTTAAGAAAGTGTCAGTTACATGTTCAGTCCACGTGGAGTCTTAGTTGCCAAAGTTCTAAATTCCAATTCTTTTCTTTTTCATTGGCTTCAAAGGTTCATGTTAATGTTGCAACTCTGCCTGAAAGGACTCAAGAGGAAGAAACCGTGTTGTAAAACGATTATTAGGGTTCCTCAGAGAGGCAGCCGAACTGCACACGCGTTGACTAAACAGACTTTACCACTCGAGATAGCGTTGGTAGTCCTTTTCCCTATTCCACTCTGTCCAAAGGACCGTTTGTTACTGCTTCAGCATGTTTATCGCACGTAAGCATTGTGACGTGATTGGCGTGTGTATAAGGTGTATTGGTAAAGCGACGAGGCGTATTGACCTTGGTGGTCGAGCGCTGCGATCGCTTCTTATCCTGTTTATTAGAAGAGCGTTATAATAGTAACTTGGCGTATGGTCAGGGACAAAACACAAATAGATGATCTCTCGCGCCTACCGATATGAGACGTTGCTGTCCTGAAGATAAGATTGCATCTGAACAGAGTGTACACACTGCCTCGCCTTGTTTGTGCGACAAGCTCGCGTAAACAACTGGGGGGTTTCACATCCTTTCCGATACGCCTCATAGCTTTGCCAAGTAGTATAGAGGAGGGTGTGTTTCTATTGGAAAACGTTTCTAATGAACGTGGAAATTATGGTACACGTGAAAGTGAAGCGAAATTTCTTTTCTACAGTCTAATTTTTAAAAGAAGACACATAACAGCCGTCAGCTTCTCCACGTGGAGATCTGCAATGTTGCCAAGAAACAGATGGTAGGTATACCTCTTTTTAACTCTCAACACTAGAAACATATAAACAAGCGCTGGACTTTATGTTACATATTAGCCTACCTTCAGAACAAAAGGATTTGTTCTTAATACGAAAAAAGTAATGTTCTCAATATGAATTCACTGCATCTTTACATCTTTACAGATATGATTCTGAGTACCTAATTTACAATCTCTCTCTCTCTCAGTGTTGTTGTTGTTGTTGTTGTAGTGTTTAACGCCCGCTTTTACTACTACGGCACCGCAGGCGATGACACTGATGATACATGGAATGAAGATGGAGCACCGGTGGAATGAGATGGCGGGGGAAACCGGAGCACCCGGAGAAAACCCGCCCTGGCGCCGCTTCGTCCACCACGAATACCACATGCGGGTCCCTGGGATCGAACCCGGGCCGCCTATGTGGTGGGCGAGCGCGCTAACCACTCGGCCACGGCGCCGCCTCTCTCTCTCTCTCTCTCTCTCTCTCTCTCTCTCTCTCTCTCTACTATATTAGGGACTCTTGTGACACAAGAGTACCGTACCTTTGACATGATATGGCTACGCCTGCCATTCGTCCCTTAAAAAACGGGAGTCCCCTTTTTTACTTTACTACGTTTAGTAAAGTAGAGGAAGTATTGTATTCCGCCCAAAAATTCGCCCCAAGAATAAAAAAAAAAAAAAAAAAGCATTTTAAGAAAAAGGTGCGTGCGCGCGGGTATATGTGTGTGTGTGTGTGTGTGTGTGTGTGTGTGTGTGTGTGTGTGTGTGTGTGTGTGTGTGTGTGTGTCAGCCTGTGGACAGCATAACTCAAAAACGAAAAGTCGGTTAAAAACTAAAGTTGGTATTTAAATTTAATGCCTTTCAAGGATGCAACACGAAGATTTTGAAGAATTGCTCCACCCTAAACTACTCTTTAAATGGAAAAAGTTTCGAAAATGTTTTTCTTGAAAATGGCTCTAACAATTTTGATTAAAGTGTCATATGTTTGAGATATTTTTATAACAAATGAAGTGTATATCTTGAATGTTCTGGCTATAGCCCATGAAGTCCTATTTACTCTGGATGACTTTTGCACAACTGGTAAACCGTAAGACAGGGGAAGACAACTTCGGGCCATGTGACGTATTTAAACGAAGAGCCAGCTTGTACGTTCGTGTGACGTCAGGCGAGAGCAGAGTGTTGCTATGCTGCCTAGATCAGCGGCGCATGTGTTCAGTTCCCCGTGTTTCACACTAGTTTGAGACCAGGCTTCAAGATGTAGAAACATTGTCAACTACGTTTCAGATCTTTGCGACCCCGTATTCATTGGATGTTAACAATGTTTCTAGCAGGTAGCAAATTGAATTGATAAATTTACAGTACGACGATTTGCTGAAGGACAAATATAAACATAAGGAAGACTTGGCTGATTGTTATAAGAATGTTCCTCAAACCAGATTTCTGAGGTTATATGCCCTTGTTGCACGGGTATTATGTATGTTTGGTTCTACTTATGTGTGCGAACAATTCTTTTCGGTTATGAACCTTTCTAAGTCAAAATCCCGAAGCATATTGTCAGATCACAAGCTAACATGCAGTCTTCGGTTACAAATGTGCCGTACATTACGCCCTAACATTCACAAACTAAATAAAGAAAAGCGAAACGGCAAATGTCGGAAAATGTCCACCTAATTGTTCTGTATAGCTCTCCTCTTGCTCAGGCAACATAGTTATAATTTCTGTTCTATTTGCGTTATAACATGACTGTTCACATAAACTAGAATTATATATATGGCATAAAGTCGAAATGTAATTATTTATTATCTGTGACTATTCAGCATTAAGATTACGATGTCCCGAATGCCATTTCCTCTTGCCCGCTGTGACGTCACACGTTCAACTGGTTTGCTCTGAGAGCATGTGTGCTGAGTGGGCTGACGTCACAGCAGTGTTACCTGTCTTCCACTGCCGTAAGAGATCTTGCTAAAACACATAATCTGTGTCTAAATATTTTTTTACAGTGAACGATTTCGGAGATATTCCTTGTTATTTGTGTTTTGGAGAACTTACTTCTGTCAAATGGAACATCGCTATTCATTTTTTTATGTTAACCGTGCAAAGAGAACGGAATATGAAAGCTTTAAAAGATTTGACTATCGCTCAAAGTCTACTGTATTTCCATATTCCCGTTGCACGTGCAAGAAAACGAGTAATAAGAGAATTTCTGCAAATATTTATGCAGTGCAGAAATTGATAGTGCAGAACTGTTTGATGAACGTTGTATTCTCAAAACGATTGTTAATTAACTTGCTGGAGCGATTCTAAGGAATAAATGCATAATAATAGGTTGGCATATTAAAAATGTTAAAGGAAAAGTGCATAAACTTGAAGTCCAACCTAAAATAATTGTAGAACTTGCTCTGTGTGTCCCGGTGTCGAATGCAGGAATTGAGCGTTTATTTTAAAAAATGAATCATTATTGGTCATGTGTTAAAACAAATGTTTTAGATAATACAGTTTACATCATATGTACAGGGTGTAAATGAGTAACAGTGCACTGATTTTACTGGTGATAGACGGTTCATAGGCAATCAATTTGTGATAGGAAACCTATGGTCTAGGATTGCAAATTACAGAATTGTGCCTTAAAATTGTTTGAGGATATGTGCGCCACTGATCGTGTCCACTGCAGCTGTAACGCATGATGAGGAAACAAGCGGGCGAATTTCGTAGCTGTCTATTTAGGGTAATGGTTATGGTGCCAGGACGCGGAGGTACACATGTATTAAAAGCGAATGTTCAAATTCCCATAACTCCATATTTTTATGTTCTTTTTTCTTTCTTTCTTCATAAGCGCATGCTTAATCTAATTTTGATTTACACGAAACATTTGTCTCGTGTTGTAATTTTTCGTTTAACTAATGTTTAAACTTTCTTTTTCAAGTTTGTTAAACCATTATTTACACTTGCACGACCTAAATAGTAGGTATATACTGAGAATTCCGTTTTCACTTAAATGAGATGGCT
Source organism: Tenodera sinensis (assembly GCA_030765045.1). Taxonomy (NCBI): domain Eukaryota; kingdom Metazoa; phylum Arthropoda; class Insecta; order Mantodea; family Mantidae; genus Tenodera; species Tenodera sinensis. The sequence continues at coordinate 80,214,301 of CM060967.1, forward strand.
CAAGCCTAACTAGAAACAAGTAAATAGCTGACAAGCACTTGAAAGAGCCACATGCGATTGAATTATTATAAACATAAGTTGAATTAATATTAACATTACAATACAGTAGGTAGATACAAGCAGAACAAAGATAAGGAAATAAATGAGGAAGAGCACGTTTTATATCTTGGTACCTTAATTAAATCTGATAATAAATTGAGCGATATAATAAGAGAAAGAATACAGAAAGGGAATGAGCTTATTATGCAAATAAAAATATTTTCTCTAATGGAATAATAAATAGTAAACTCAAAGTTTACAAAACATTAATAATTCCATTAGTAACTTATGGGTCTGACGTTTGGTCTACCACAATGAACAATGAACCATGAAAAGGCTTTGCGATCTTTCGAGAGAAGAATACTCAGACAAAAAATGTTTGGGCCTGTACATTGTGGTGCACAGAATTGGAGAGTGAGAAACAATCAGGAAATATGTAAATTATTTAGTAGAAGATCAAGATATTGTTAGATTTATGAAATCCCAGAGACTTAAATGATTGGGACACCTGCAAAGAACAGAGAATGAGCGGAATACAAAGAAAATGTGAAAGGGGAAAATATTTTCACGAAGAAGGAAAGTCAGAATAAGGTAGATGGATTGTGTGTAAGAAGATCTTGCTGCAACGGCAGTCAGAGGCTGGAGAAGGAAGGCAATTGATAGATGAGGATGGAAGAAAACAGTAGGGAAGGTCAAGGCCCAATCGGGCCGTAGAGCCATAAAAAAAGGTGCAGGTTTCAAAGGAACAGCTCAAAATGGTGACCTCTAGCATCAATGCATAGGCGACATCGACGCAGAAATGATTCGCGAACCCTGTTGAGTATTCCTGATGCGTTGCGAATCTCATCACTGGCTGCAATAATGTGGGCAACCAGCGTCTACTCAGAGTCAATTAATGATGAATACACTAGTCTGAAGATAACCCCGGGAAAAAAAGTCATCAGACGTAACAAGAAGCAAAAGTAAACAATACTTTGTGCATTGCATATGATGGTCGCATATCGTTCATTTAAAGCAGACGCACAACATTGCTCTCAAAATGGAAAAGAGAGGGAAAAAACTTATCCCCTCTTCGGGTTTGAACTCGATTTCTCAGGACTTTTAGGTCCACAGTCAGTTGGCATAACCGTGCGGTCAAAGCACACGTTTTGCAACGTGTATTTCTGTAGCCACTCGCCACAACCTGGTATCCATTGCAGTGACGTGCAGTCTTATGTTAAGTCTCCAATTTAAGCACTTTTGGTAAAGCCACAATTTAGAAATACTTCTTCAGAGGCAGGGCCGAAGCCTCAGGGGAGACAGGGTAGACAGCGTCTACCCTAGAAACTCTGCGAAAGAGAATTTCTTTAAGTTTTGCACGAAGCGGGTATTTGTATTTCCCGCTTAGGAAGCGCACTTGCGCGACTCTGCTACGGAGATGCGGTACCGGGGGACTGCCTGTTGTAGACGTTCGCCGATCTGTGTATGTTTCCGTGCTTAGCATGGGAGAAACAAGCGCACCATCTGACACCGGTTTGTGAACTACAATGTTTCCCCTATAGCCAGATATCCCTGCCGAGTAAACAGTCAAGCCTCCGTCTCCTTTGGCTGTGACTGAGTGTTGTGCTAATGGAATGTTTTCGAGGCAAGGCACAAGTGCTCTTATTGGCTACCTTTCAAGCGCATTTATAGGGATTAATTTGAATTGAATTGAGATATATGAAGAGAAATTCTAAATTAACAATACACTGTTGTATAAATATCAGTTATTTAAAAGTTCTAAATCTATCCAGCATCTTTAAACGAGTAATTCTTGCATATAGTATATATATTTCGCGATATCTCCGAAACGGCTCTAACGATTTGGATCAAATTTTCTATTGAGATAAGGTTTTGCTGTTTAGCCTTATCTACATATATAGGTGTCTTTCCTGAAAAAATACGATTTTACACCAAAAAAAAAAAAAAAATTATTCCCTCTTCTACAGAGCAATTCTTGTATATATCGCATATTTCAGAAATGACTCTAACGATTTTGATCAAATATTGTATTCAGATAACGTTTTGCTTTTTAAGTTTTTCTATATAAGTGCCATTCCAGAAAAAAACGCGATTTTAGTTTTCTCCCGAAGCGAGCCGATGGTGAAGGATAACGGTAAGATGAATCTGTCTATCCTGCTGCTTACTTCACGCCTCGCCACTGTTCAGAGAGACAGTGGACGGGCTTTACTAACCTCCTAATGAGCACTATTTCGATTTAAGTGGATAATATTGGCATATTTCTTTCTGGTTATGATTTATTGGTCACAATCTCTAATTACTTTGAATACGTATAACTTATTAACTTGACGTCGAAGACCATTGGTTTCCTATTTCAAATTGGTCTAAGAACCCTCTATTACCAGTAAAATTCGTGCGTTGTTATTCATTTACACCTTGTATACACCAGTAAAATTCGTGTTATTCATTTACAACCTTTATATTTACAGGATGTAAATGAATAACACCGCACGAAATTTACTGATAATAGACGATTCATAGACAATCAATTTGAGATAGGAAACCTATGGTCTAAGATTGCAAATTACAGAATCATGCCTTAATGTTGTTTTGTGGTATGCACGCTATTGATCATATCCACTGCGGCTGTAACGTATGATGAGAAAACAAGTGGACAGCTTTCGTAACCTGAGTATTTGGAAATGCTTCTTCAGAGAGACAAAATACAGGCTTTACTAGGTGCCCAATATTTCGTTTCCAGTGGCTACTATTTACATATTTCTTTCTGGTAACGATTTATTGATCACCATCTCTAAATACGTATAACGTGGCAACTTGACGTCGTAGACCACAGGTCTCCTATCCCAAATTGATTGTTTATGAACCATCTATTACCAGCAAAATTCGTGCGGTGTTATTCATTTACACCCTGTACATACATACAAATGAGCCCGAGGTCCATAAAGCTCTAAAGTTACCTGATATTCGCCTTCTCAGCATAAGCCAGAAGAACCTTATCCGGATAATTCACCCTCACCGAGATACGAACTCGGGATCTCATGAATATGAGGCAGACAGGCTACCACCACACCCCAACCATCACCGTTGTTTTTGTATCCATAACGAAATGTGGAAGGTTCATCTCTATAATAGGTCGATAAAACATACGCTTTCGTAAGAATATGTAGTGTGCCCACTAAAAGACGGTAGAGGGCACAGAGAATAATAGAATTTTTGTGTTTCCTAAACTCGCGCGCGCGCACGTACACACACACACACACACACACACACACACACACACACACACACACACACACACACACACACACACACAGACTCACACACACAGACTCACACACACATACACACAATACGTTACAACCATAAATTTGGATGAGAAAGGTATGCATCACAGGCTATTCCACTCATACGTCAGTTGGTTGAAATCAACATATATGCATAACAATTTCAACCAATGACAGCCTTCAATTGCGGAAAATTTATCAAATTTTGTTATCACCTACTCTGTTTTTACTTTCTCTTTTGGTAAGTAGGGAAAGTATTGTATTCCACCCAAAAATTCGATGTCGAGATTTCACCGGAAATATATATTTTGAGGACCCCTGAATCAAAAAAAAAAAGGCATTTTTAGAAAAAGGTCCGTATGTGTGTCTGTGTGTCAGTCTGTGGCCAGCATAACTGAAAAACGAAAAGTCGGTTAAGAACCAAAGTTGGTATTTAAGTTTAATGTCTTTCAAGGATGCGACACAAATATTTTGAAGAAAATAGCCCCACCCTAAACTACCCTTTACATGGAAAATTTTTCGAAAATTTTTATTTTCTTGAAAATGGCTCCAACGATTTTGATTAAATTGTCATATGTTTGAGATATTTTGAGTGAGTGAGTGATTAGGGTTTAAGGGCCCGTCGACAGCTAGGTCATTAGAGCCCCGAGATATTTTAATGACAAATGAAATGTATATCTTGAATTTTCTGGCTATAGCCCCTGTAGTCGTATTTACTCTGGACGACTTTTGCATAACTGGTAAACCGTTAGAGGTAGACCAAATCATACTCTACAAAAATGTAGATCTTGCTAAAGTACACAATTTATGTCTGAATAAATTTTCTTGTAAGGTGAACCATTTCGGAGATATTCCTTGTTATTTGTGTCAGTTTCGGAAAACTTAGAACTTTCGTGAAATGGATCATCATTGTTCATTTTTTTATATGTTAAGTGTGCAAAGACAACAGAATCTCAAAGCTTTAAAAAATTTGACTATCGCACAAAGCCTCCTGTATTCTAACATTCGTCTTGCACCTACAAGGAAATAAGCAATAAGATAAGTTGTACAAATGTTTATCTTAACTAACAGGACGAAGATATAGGAATAAGAGTTTGTAAGAATGGTTAGTACAAGAGTAGAGAAAGTCATATGAGTGCAACACATCAGATTTTTTTGTATAGTATGATTTGGTCTGTATCTAACGGTTTACCAGTTATGCAAAAGTCGCCCAGAGTAAATGCGACTACAGGGGCTATAACCAGAAAATTCAAAATATATATTTCATTTGTCATCAAAATATCTCAAACATATGACATTTTAATCAAAATTGTTAGAGCCATTTTCAAGAAAATCAAAATTTTCGAAAAATGTTCCATGTAAAGGGTATTTAGCATGGGGCTATTTTCTTCAAAATCTTCGTGTCGCATCCTTGAAAGACATTAAACTTAAATACTAACTCTGCTTTTTAACCTACTTTTTGTTTTCGTTCCACAGACATACAGACTGACACACACGGACCTTTTTCTAATAATGTTTATATATATATATATATATATATATATATATATATATACATAAACATTATATATACATAATATATATACATAACATTATTAGAAAAAGGTCCGTGTGTGTCATATAGAGGGTCTCAAAACATATATTTCCGGTGAAATCTCGACATCAAGTTTTTGGGTGGAATACAATACTTCCCCTACTTACCAGTAGAGAAAGTAAAAAAGCACCAGGACCGATAACATTACTGTAGAAGTAGTTCAGGCAGTAAGCGGAAAAATTATTGAATTCCCAGTCAGCTTGTTTAATGAGTGCTTTCTACAATGCAAAATCCCTAATATATGGAAACAGTCCAACTTAGTCATTTTGAAAAAAGCACCGGATAAAGATCGTAAATTAATAAAATCATATCGACCGATTTGTCTGCTAAACACCCTTGCTAAAATACAAGAGAAAGTTATATGCAATAGGTTGATAGATTTGGTAGGTGACTCCATATACGAGCATCAATATGGTTTCAGACCGGGTAAATCTGCGTATGGTGCTGTTAATTATCCTGCTGCACTCATCGAATTTTCAAACAAAAAATATGTCATAGGAATTTCAATAGATATAGATGGAGCATTCGACAATTTATGGTGGCCTTCCCTGTTTAAAACACTAATAGACGAAGAATGTCCCGAGAAACTGTCCATCATTATTGCAAATTATTGCAAACAAAGACATGTAAGCTTTAAAATAGGTAGAAGTTATTTTAGTAAAATATTGAGTAAAGGCTGTCCCCAAGGTTCGGTATGTGGCCCCATGCTCTGGAATATAGGTTTTAACGAATGTCTAAGGTATTTTAATTGTATGTAAATGTAATCCCTTAATTAATAATGTATTTTTTCTAATATTGTGAATAATAACTGTCAAACGAAAATAAAAGATGTATTTAGGACTCAGTCAAAATTATAAGAAACCGATCAATTAAGAATGAAGAACTGCTGTTGCGCAGGCTAGGGGGATTTTTTTTTCCGAGTAAGGGTTAGCTCGGTTTTTTCTAATTCTTCTGTTCAGGAGGAGGGAGTACCTCAGGGTTCGGTACTAAGTGTCACGCTGTTTGCTATAGCAATTAACTCCATCTGGAAATGTGTTCCACCTGGAGTTTGGTCATGCCTATTCATAGACGACTTCGCTGTCTATTGCACTTCTCAGCGCACGGCGTTCTTGCGTCAGCAATGTTTGGACAACCTTAGAGAATGGAACTCAAAAAACGGCTTCAGTTTCTCAACTGAGAAGTAAATGAGCGTTAATTTATGGCGTCATTGGAGACGATTACCACCTTCGCTCCGTTTCGGTCCAGATTAACTTCCCTTCGCAGATGAAACGCGCTTCCTGGGTTTAATCTTGGACAGGAAGCTTAGTTGGTCGTCGCATATTGCACAGCTAAGAGCACGATGTGACCGTTCCTTAAATATCATGCGAGTACTGAATGGCAAATCGTGGGGAGCGGATTGGACAATATTATTGATGTATCGCGCACTGATCCCATCCAAACTAGACTATGGGTCTATTGTTTATTCGTCAGCACGACGATCTGTGCTGAGATTAGATGCGGTCCACAATAGGGGCATCCGCATGGCAATAGGAACTTTTCCAACAAGCCCAGTGGGTGAGCCTTTACGCCGAGGCTGCAGAACCTCCTCTGCAATATTGACGTGAGATTCTCTTGGCAAATTATGGTTGTGCGCTTAGATGTATGCCTAAGCACCCAACGTTCACTTATTTTTTCACCATCATGCAAAGAGAACGGTATAGGAAGAGCACCCTTAGTCCTAAGCCTGCGAGGTTTCGTTTCCAAAATCCTCTAATGAAGCTCGGAGTGGAACTGCCTAGGATGTTCACCAAGGGCGAGAAGCTTTACCCCCCCCCCCCCCCTTGGCTATCTGGAACGTCCCATGTAGATCTTGGAATGACCGTACACCAGAAGTCCACGATGCCTATTTCAAGTATCCGCACGTGTTTTTTTAGAATTTTTGTCAGGCTACACTGACCGTCGATGTATTTACACTGATGGGTCAAAGAGCACCAGCGGTGTTGGATGTGCTTATGTTTATGGAACCGAATCACATACATTCGGTTTTCCAAATAACATCTCCATTTTTAGTGCAGAGCTGTATGCAATTTACCGAGCTATGTGCTCTGTCGTAAATTAGGTGACTGCCTGGTTTTGAGCAATTCCCTTAGTGCACTTCAGAGCCTTCGTGAGTTGTACAACCCCCCACCCTAATGTACAGCGTATCCAGGATGCCCTCCATGTTTTACACGCTTCTGGCGTTGACGTGGTGTGTGGATGGATTCCTGGTCACGTAGGTTTGCCGGGGAATGAAATGGCGGATATGGCAGCAAAGATGACAGCTACAGAACCCAGTATTACCATCTCACGCGTTACTTCGGAAGACTTTAGGCTTGAAATGCAGAGAGCGGTGTTGACATCCTGGCACGAAGACTGGTCACCTCTCCTCTTAGAAAAGTGAAAGAACTTCCGATAAACTGGGTAACTTCCTGTCGCATATCTCGCCGCGAGGAGGTTAGTTTAGCTCGGTTGCGAATAGGGCACTGCAATTTTTTGCATGGTTACCTATTTAAAAGGGACCATGTCCCTCTATGTCCGCTGTGTGACAATCTTTTGTCAGTCCGTCACGTGCTATTGCGTGTTCCTCTCTGGCTCGACTTCGAGATTCTCTGCAGCTGCCTGTCAGACTTGCGGAGGTCTTAGCGGATGACAAAACAGCGGTTGATAGAGTTTTTAAGTTTTTAGCGGAGTGCAGTATCAACTTGAGGAGTTAAAAATTTGAGATATCTCTTTTTATGCTTTTTGACATATTTATCACCTTGTTTCACGTGTGGTGATTGCCACTGTTTTTTACGTTTATGTGTATGTTTTCCTTGTTGTTTCTAGTCAATTTATTTTTTATTCAAATTTATATCCAGCTATTGCCATGAATCATTTAAGGGCGCTGATGACCTCGAAGTTGAGTGCCCTTAATCCTACCCCCCCCCCCATCCGCATTTCCGGTTCCGTTCGTTTACGATACACGCGTCTTTACAAACAAGGTAAGCTTCAGAGCGTGCAGTGGTGGAATGGAATGGAAGTATGTTGTATTGGTTTTGTGATTACGTGATTGTGCTTAGTTACGTACATTTTATTTTGGCCTAGCAAACACAGTGCTTTATTTTTACCAGGAACACAAGAGCACTTATGTTCCCATCCGACTTTGAAGTTTTTTTTTCCTTCCGGTGCTATATATAGTAAAAGCGGGCGTTAAACACAACAAAAAAGTATTTTTTTTTACCTTGTTATGCCATATGATTCTACCACTGACAAAATGTGAGGAGCAGCTGACCGATTTTTGAGGTAGACAAACAGTAGGGATCGTGGCCTGGTAGCTAATGGTATGGGGTAGGGTGGACGGGGTTGAAACTAAGATGTAGAGGAAATGACACATTGAGTCAGTTCTCACCATCTATGAGCGGCCTTTTACTTTTGGAACAATTGCTCATCAGCAATGATATTCGCTTACTTACAGTGGTGTTAATCTTTGACTTGTCTTGCTCTTGGTTCTTATATTAAATTCACACGCACACATGCACACGCACGCATACACACACGCACACACACGCGCACACACACACCCGCGCGCGCGCTAGCACACTAGGATAGGGAATAATCCTGGCGAAAGAAAAATTCCCGCCTTCCAGTTGGGAATCGAAATCTGGATTAAAAAGTTAGCACACTATCCAGCAGATTCCAGAGGCAATTAGATAAATATTTGCAGAAACTTATCTTATTACTAATTTTCTTGTATGTGAAAGGAAGTACAGGAATACAGTAGACTTAAAGCAAAAGTCAAATCTTTTAAAGCTGGTCACTATGCGATGGCTTTGACATTCCGTTTTCTTTGCATGTCTAAGGCATAAACAAAAAATCTGATGTGTTGCACTCACATGACTTTCTCTACTCTTGCACTAACCATTCTTACAAACTCTTATTCCTATAGCTTCTTCGTGCTAGTTAAGATAAACATTTGTACAAATTATCTTATTGCTTATTTCCTTGTAGGTGCAAGGGGAATATTAGAATACAGTAGGCTTTGTGCGATAGTCAAATGTTTTAAAGCTTTGAGATTCTGTTGCTTTTGCACACTTAACATATAAAAAATGAACAACGATGATCCATTTTACGAAAGTTATGTCTTCCGAAACTCACACACATAACAAGGAATATCTCCGAAATGGTTCACCTTACAAGAAAATTTATTCAGACATAAATTGTGTACTTTAGCAAGATCTACATTTTTGTAGTATGATTTGGTCTACCTCTAACGGTTTACCAGTTATGCAAAAGTCGTCTAGAGTAAATACGACTACAGGGGCTATAGCCTGAAAATTCAAGATATACATTTCATTTGTCGTAAAAATATCTCAAACATATGGCATTTTAATCAAAATCGTTAGAGCCATTTTCAAGAAAATCAAAATTTTCCATGTAAAGGGTAGTTTAGGGTGGGACTATTTTCTTCAAAATCTTTGTGTCGCATCCTTGAAAGACATTAAACTTAAATACCAACTTTGGTTTTTAACCTACTTTTCGTTTTTGAGTTATGCTATCTACAGACACACACACGGACCTTTTTCAAAAAATGCTTTTTTTTGGATTCAGGGGACCTCAAAACATATATTTCCGGTGAAATCTCGACATCAAATTTTTGGGTGGAATACAATACTTCCCCTACTTACCAGTAGAGAAAGTAAAAATGAATATTCCTGACATAAATTGTGTATTTAAACAAACCTACATTCTTTGTGCAGTAAGATTTTGCCTATTTCTTACGGCTTCCGAGTTGTGCAAAATTGTCATAAAAATGTCTTAAACACATGGCATTTTATTTATTCCAAATACTTAGAACCATGTTGCGAAACTCAAAATTTTCGAAAAACGTTCCATGCAAAGGGAGTCTGGGATGGGGCGTTTTCTTGAAAATATTCTTGTCGTATCCACTGATGATGCTAAAGTTAAATACCTAGCTTGGTATTTAACCGACTTTTGGTTTTTGAATTATGCTGTTCACAGGCACACATATACACACGGGCCTATTTATATAAATGCTCGTTTTGGATTAAGGGAGTCTCAAAACATGTATTTCCGGTGAGACCCATATATGGAATTTTGGGGTGAAATTCAGTAATTCCTATAGTTACTATACGTAGCAGAGGAAGTAAAAGCTAGGTGTGTGTGTGTGTGTGCGTGTGTGTGTGTGTGTGTGTGTGTGTGTGTGTGTGTGTGTGTGTGTGTGTGTGTGTGTGCTTTTATGTATCTGTCCATCACACCAAATTAAGGATGTGTTTTTTATATTCTTTTCCTTCATACTAATACGGCCAGTTATTTATTTTATCCAATTATTTGAGTGCAGAATGGAATAGCTAAATCTACCCACCTATGAGGAAACATGTCTCGATTTCATGGCGTCTTTTTATAACAGGAGCGTTAATTACAACATCCACGCTATAACATATTTATAATTTTGTTTACGTAATAAGCGATTTGGAAATTACAAAACGTCAGAAAATTTAAGGTAAAATATTGATCTTACCTTCTGCGTCATTATCATCAGTCTCCAATGACTCATCACTTTCAACAGTTTCCTCAGAGCCCAAATCATTGCTGGTAGAGTTGGAAGACATTGTATTTGACTTACTTGCTTCTGTTGTCATAGCCATTGGTTGTTCTGGGCGTGCCTGAAAAGAGAACAAACGAAATAAGCAACTGCATTGTTTTTGCAGTAATACCTACACGAGTTTCTAGAGGAATGCTCTTTTCAGGATTGTATTTCTGTAACTCAAAGAATTTTATTTTAACAGTTTTAAAAATTAATCCGTCACACAATGTTTGATGAAATAACCATAACAGTTTCAAAAGACCAGAGACGTATTTAGAAGACAAAGAATGCATTGGTGGCTTAATACAAATCTAAATGAGGACTGGAAACTATATGCAATGCATATTTAAAATCAAAAAGCTGTAATTTTCTGCATCCGCCTGGGTTAACCCAGGCGACTCGAACTTACTCCTGGACTCCTGTATCGTATTTTCTATTTAAACTAATTCAGTTATAAATTTTGTTTTATTCTTCATATCGTGGTTTACACAACATCAGTTAATTTACGGCATACTATCAATTAATTTGTAGATTCTATGTTATATACGTATGTACATTATACGCACTGTCTATCTCTCTAGCTACCTTCCTACCTACTTACTTACCCATCTACTTTCCTATTTACCTGCCTACCTACTTACCTACCGACCTACCTACATATCTAACCCACCTATCCACCCACCTACCTACTTACCTATCTACCTACCTACGTACCTATTTACCTACCCACCGAAGCACCTACCTACCTACCCTCCTACCTACCCATCTACCTATCTACCCACCTACCTACCCACCTACCTACCTACCAAGCGACGCACCTACCTACCCACCTACCTACCTATCTATTTACCTACCTAGCCACCAACGAACCTACCAACCTACCCACCTACCTACCTACCTATTTACCTACCCACCGACGCACCTACCTACCCACCTATCTACTCACCGACGTAGTTATAGTCCCTCCTTAAGCAATTGGATTAACGATATTTTCGCCGCTAGATGGCGTTAGTGTCTCGTGGCGCTAGTGTCACATTTTTATGGCGGGAAATTTGAAAATTTCAAGATGGCGGCAAATTTGAAAATTTGAAATTTTTCCCGCCAAGTGGTAGATTTCAAATTTTTAATGTTCGCACCATTTAATGTATTTCAAATTTCGCGCCATGAAAATGCGCCACAGTGAAAAAACTTAAGATGACGTTAAATTTGAGAATTTGAAATTTTTTCTGTGACCGTAGTTAATTTCAAATTTTCAAACTTCCCGCCATCAACGGCGCGCCGCGCGCCACTAACGCCATGGGATAATCGTTAATCCGATTGCTTAAGGAGGGACTGTTGATTAGATTATTTATTTTTATTGAGAATATGCATTGAGAAAACAGTTTAAATTATTGTTGTACGAAAAAAGGAGTGCAAACCTGTTTGTTGGTTGTAGAAAGTTGGTTGCAAACGATGTGTTCCGTGTGGTTTGGATGGGTAATGATGAAAGATGATTTATCCGTTGAGGAGCAAGTGCAAGTTGCCACCTTGAGGACTAGTGCGGGTGACGAAGCCGGGATTTGCAGCAGGAGGAGCCGTGGTATGTTTTGCAGGGTTGGCAGGTCGTTCCTCGACGAGAGCTCGGCACCCACTGAGGGTAAAATGAGACGTCTATGTGGATGAAAGGGGCATCCGGTGTAAGAGCTGTGTTTGCGATCGCAGACACACCCGCTGGGGTGGGGAAGCGGTGGGGCGATGGGTTTTGGGGCACAGGAAAAAACCGTTGAGATTTTACCACCAACCGTTGATATTTGAGATGATTTAGCCGTTGAGGAGCAAGCGCAATTTGACACCTGGAACATAAGTTTGAGTGACGAAGCCGGAATTTGCCGTAGGAGTTCGCATGTCGTTCCTCTACGAGAGCTCGGTCTCAGCTGAATGCAAGATGAGACATCTATGTAGATGAAAGAGGTATCAGGTGTAAGCGCAGAGTTTGCGAACACGCCCGAGTTTGCCCCAGAAGCTGTTGACCATCAGCTTGGCGGGCTCGCGCCGACCGGGCTTGGGTGTGATCGCGTGGGGATCTAGGGCGACGCCTTTGTGCTCCGAGAACTCCCTCAGGTACCGCTCTCTCGCGTCCTGCGTGTCGCAGCCCGAGGGCCATCCGGAGGCTTCCGTCTTGATCTTGAGGAACTGTTTGACGTAGGCCTCAAACAGTCCATTGGCTCCGGTGGCCAGGTCATACTGCACCACGTCGTACTCCCAGATCTCGTGGACCTGGAGGAGGCGGTAACCCTCCTCGAGGGCTACCTTGACTTCGTCGACCACCCAGGTGCCCTTCAGGGCCCTCTCGTGCTCTCGGTGTTCGTACTCGTCTTGGTTCTCCGACTCCGCACAAGCGCTACATAGCGGAAACAAGAGCTTGCCGTTGATGCGTGCCGGCAGCACCGGGTGGTACAGGTGTTGCGGTGGTAAAACCACGGCCTTGATGAGCTCGCCGCGCACGACTTCTAAGCGCGAAAAGCGATCCAGGTGGATCTTCGGGTGGCCGACGGGGTAGGGTTTGGTCTTGTTCACGAACGCGTACAGGCTGCACGCGTCGTAATAGATGTTCCTGTCCCCTCGGACTCGCAGTAGGTCTTGGTACAGTTGGTGCGGCCTCCGTAGAAAGCGTCCCTGGGATTCAGGTGCTCGGGTACCGGGAAGTCTCTAGCGTGGCGTTCGAGCTCGCGGTCGGTCTTCATCATGGCGTTGAACTCGCACTCCCACATTTCCACCACGGCGTAGCGGAATACTCCCATAGAATTTCAGAATGCATCGAAACAAGAAACTTCTGGTCTGTCAGTGACAGTAGAGTGACATCTTGAGATCCGGTCTACGCAAGCAGACACTGAAACCTAACTCGGCGGATAGCGTGCGAGCTCTTTCTCTACTCGCTCTTCTACTAACAAGAAATATCATCTAAATTCACACTGTTTTTTCTGCTCACTTTTAGGGAACACATTCACATACCCCTCTGTAGATGCTTATGCAACAATTTCTATTTATGCTTTCACTGCACTCGGAATGAAGCTTTTCAAATTTCTAATCACGGCGTTTAACACTCCACTAAACCATTATTTTTCAAACATGTATGCTATTCATCTGCCAACATCTATGTATGTACTCTAATTTTTTCGGCCAAAGCAGAGTTGAGGCTGTGGATATGTGCGTTGTGCCACAAAAATATCTTAAACTTACGACATTTAAATTAAATAAAAAATGTTACAGACATTTTTGAGGCAGTTTATGATCACGTTTTTCAGGAAAACTGTTTTCAAAAGAGTGAGCAGAGAAAGAGATGCGAATGTGTTATTTAAAGGTGAGTAGAGAAAACAGTGTGAGTGTAATACGTAGCATTTTAATTTCAAACATACAGAAAGTTGTATGACTCATCCGTATAAGAGGGATTAAAATGGTTTTAGTGCGGGTGAATGTAAAATCGCTTCTTTTTTCAGAAAATACCAGAATTTGTCATGCATTTTTTTCCTGAATGGCATGTTCTGCTTGCTTCTCAAAGACCAATGCGATCTGTGCGAACTCGTGTCTTGCAAGCTTGCTGACGGCGTACAACTGCTGAATGCTGCGTCTCGTTGCACAACGGGATGAAAATCCTGGCATCGCACATCGCACATTCACATCTCCTTCTCTGCTCACTCTTCTATAAACAGTTTTACCGTTTTCGGTACACATTCATTCCTTCCTGTGCAACAGTCACACATTCTCGAAAAGCATCAATGCCGTTCTCATCGAGAAACTCTTTCCTAAACTTTAGGACACCCTGACTGAGCAGCAAAACATCCGTCTTGCATACGCCAACATTTCGGCTTGCCTGTCAAAGATGTAGTTGTGGGCCTTTTTTTTCACCGTACCACTTTTCAAAGTTCGCTCGTTCATCTTCCGACATGCTATCAGGGCAATAGTATTACTTTCTCTACTGGTAAGTAGGGAAGAATTGTATTCCACCCGAAAATTCGATATCGAGATTTCACCGGAAATATATGTTTTGAGACCCATGAATAAAAAAAAAAATAAAAAAAGCATTTTTAGAAAAAGGTCCGAGTGTGTGTCTGTGTGTCAGTCTGTCAGTCTGTGGACAACATAGATCAAAACGAAAAGTCGGTTAAAAACCATAGTTGGTATTTAAGTTTAATGTCTTTCAAGGATGCGACACAAAGATTTTGAAGAAAATAGCCCTATCCTAAACTACCCTTTACATGGAAAATTTTTCGAAAATTTTTATTTTCTTGAAAATAGCTCTAACGATTTTGATTAAATGTCATATGTTTGAGATATTTTTATGACAAATGAAATGTATATCTTGAATTTTCTGGCTATAGCCCCTGTAGTCGTATTTACTCTGGACGACTTTTGCGTAACTGGCAAACCGCTAGAGATAGACCAAATTACACTATACAAAAATGTAGATCTTGCTAAAATACACAATTTATGTGTGGATAAGTTGTCTTGTAGGGTAATCCATTTCGGAGATATTCCTTGTTATGTGTGTGAGTTTCGGAAAACGTAGAACTCTCGTGAAATGGATCATCGTTGTTCAATTTTTTTATACGTTAAGTGTGCAAAGACAACAGAATCTCAAACATTTGACTATCGCACAAAGCCTACTGTATCGGAAATTCACCGCACTCTCGAAATAGACGCCAACCGCTCCATTTTGGTATCATGAACACCTTTCATATACAACACTTTTTATCGACATGTCCCTCCACGCGTCCTCACTTTTCGGGCATCTACCCCTCGGACAAGCTTCCAAACATTCATACCATTAGAAGGCTCGCCTCCTGGGAGACATGACGGACGAGCTGGAGAAGTACGGGTGGGGCTCGTACATATCAAAAAACCGTTAAAAACAGCTAAATACGACTTCATATGACCAATGGGAACTGACGATGTGGCGTCTGGGCGGATTTTCTCTGGGTTCTCCGGTTTCCTCTCTACTAATTCCTCCAACTGCTCCATCATCACCTTTCAAAATCATCCATTTCACCTGCATTTCATATCATTCTCTTCCTGAGGATCATACTTTGTGATGGGCTGACAACCTGCTTCCAGGTGTTCACTCTGTCCTGTCCATAGGTTCCTGTATTCCCCGCTAGACGTCTGGCCCTAAGCACAGGGAAGGAAGAAGAAGGGTTAACTGTCACATTTTTACGACTCTTTCCGAGGCTTTATGACACACCATACCTGTATTAACGCGCAAGAAATGATTGTTTGCGCTCACATACGACTTATAATTTCATTTTTTCTCTCACAAAAACGTGATAGCACTAGTAAAATCTTTCGAAAAATTTTCCATGGAACAAGCAGATTAGGGTAGGGACATTTTCATTAAAATCCTCGTGTCGCATTTATATATTATAAATACCAACTTTGGTTCTTAATCTGCTTGTCATGTTTGAAGTATGCTGTTCTCACATACGTACGCACACGGACCTTTGTGGGAAAAAAATGCTTTTTCAGGGTCCTTAAAACATATATTTCCGGTGAAATCTCGGCATGGAATCTTTTTGGGGCGAAATGCAATATTTCTCCGACTTACTATTCGTAATAGAGAAATTAAAAAGAAAGAAAGGAATAATATGTCATGTGACACTTCCGGTTAGTCATCGGTTCATATCTTGCTAGGAAAAGTAGGCTACGTGTCTTTCTGACATAGCTAAACAAATCCAGCACACGCCGCAACCTGACTTCGCTTCTCCCCCCCCCCCCCCCCCCCACCTCCACCTCACACCATGCCTCGGCATGACGCTTAGCGCGTGCGCAAGTTCAGTTTATTTCCAAGAAAATTGCATACCGGAAGTCTGGTAATGATGGCTTCAGGTTTTTTAAACTAGCATCTTGCCACGTCAGTCGATTTCCCCCAACTGTCGGCCAAAAACTGCATTTTCAGGTATTTTCTTGCACATTTCCAACATCGTTTAAAATGCCAACTGTCATATTTCGGAGCGGAAATAGTTTTTTTGATTTCTCAGCGTTTTTTAAACTAGCATCTTGACTCGTTAGTCAGTGTTATTCAGTTGCTTGGACGATCGTCATGGGATCTTTCTCCGTGTCAAGCGAAAACTTTTTTCCCCATCTACTGTGCGTGTGTAAAGAGAATTACATTCCTGGTTGTTCAAACAGAGTTTTTTTGTTTTGGATTGTGTTTTCCTGGTGTGTTTATTGTGTTTACTTTCTGTTTTATAAGAGTTTTTAATTAAATCTTTGTTTAAGCTATGTGCATGCACAACCAAAGTCCAACGTCTCATAGTTGTAGGGATAAATCATCAAACTACGGGCAACAATGCATATTTCAGCTAGTATAATCCATATTTTGAATTATCTTGTTATCTTAACTTGAATCAAGTGTATATTCCTTGGTATACGTTTTTAATCGTAACAGGCACACAGAAACTTGCTAAGCTGGAAAAAACACAAATGATCCAAAATACACTTGTTGTAACATTATCAATTCCCAATATATCCTTTGCTGTCGGTTTTAATTTTCAAATACCTTATACATATTTTTTGTGATAATTCTCCGTTGTCTTCTGTTCTCCGTCTTGTGTATTAAATAGTTTGTAGAAGGAAGGGCTGTGAAAGTGGCGTAAGATGAAAGCAACAACATTTGTCTTAAATTAATACTCTGGAAAGAATTCTGATGTGCAACGTTCAAACGGCTTTTGCACACAATATCCTTATTTTCATA
This sequence comes from Tenodera sinensis, assembly GCA_030765045.1. Classification (NCBI taxonomy): domain Eukaryota; kingdom Metazoa; phylum Arthropoda; class Insecta; order Mantodea; family Mantidae; genus Tenodera; species Tenodera sinensis. The sequence continues at coordinate 80,231,547 of CM060967.1, forward strand.
GTTGTCAATAATTGTTCATAAGCTTCTTGATTCTTTTTCCAGCTATCGATAACATATTTATTCCGCTAGTATTAAAATAATAAGAAAAAAATTTGCTAACGCTTTCCTCTCCAATAAAAACATCAGTGACCGTGTGTGTGACTTGACAAGCAAACAAGTAAAAACAAACAATTCGTTATTGCTCTGAACTATGTTATATTCATATATTTGTTCATTTTGCGCCACTGTGTGTCTAATTGTAATGGTTTGCTTAACATCGTTAAACTATTCTATGTTTCAATCAACTACATGTTTAAGCTTTTGTTCTTATATGACACATTTCGAGGTAAACTGTCGGGATATATAACACCTTATCGTATCTGGATGACCTAGCACGCGCGTGAATGCAAACGTGTGTCTGCTAGCCGCTTAAGCCGCGAGAGCAACAGTCAGCATATAATAGCATAGCAAGATGCAGATCCATTTCAAAGCACGTAGTTGCCACGGAACGCTTGTGTGTGAGTATCAAAACAAGTTGCATATTATCTGCCAGAATTTTCTATCTGTTTGAGAGACTCGCATTAACGCCTTCTTTAAAAGGTATGCCAAACATTTAAAAAAGCTTGGTAATCAGCTCTTGAATTATCTTGTTATCTTAATTTGATAGTGTGACGTGTTCAACCATAGACTGCGCATTTTATCGGATTTTAACTGTTGGCTTAACATTAAAGCATGTCTGTTAAATTCGTTAGAAATATGAACCTATGTTCAAAAACAAAAAAGACGAAGAAAAAAAGAAGCAAACGAGGAAAAAAACACGACTCAACTTATACGTATCAATATAATTCATATTTTAAACAAAATTCTGAAGCAATTTTTTTTTCAGAAAATACAAAATTTGGAAACATATTCCATGTTGGGTTTTTTTCAACATTTTCATATCTCGTTCTTGAAAATATTTAAATCTAAGTCCGTTAACCGACTTTTTTTTTCGTTTTTTTAAAACTATGCCTTTTCATCATCAGCAACGCTATCATTCTTGCAATTCCTTTTTCTCTGCCTTTTTTTTATAAGGCAAAGGTTGCTTCCTCATTTTTCATCCAACGGCAACGCACCTTATTCCACCAATCATCGTCATTTTGGAATCCTAACGACCAAATCCCAACTCGTCTTATTTTATCCAATCAGATCACGCCACGTCACTTCCGCATATCACGTTTCCCCATTCCTCCAAGATCCTTCCCTTCTTTGCTTCCCAACACCCGCCAAGACCACATCACTTCTCCCTTCCACAAATCACGTGCCTTTTTTCGTTTTCTACGAGCAACAATACATCTCGGCAGTCAAAATGCAGCAAATGATAAAAAACCTAGAGTGGATGTACCTCGGCAGATGCTTATCAGCGCACTTGGACCATTCACCGACATATGTATATTATAACAGATCACATTCTCGGCGATTGGATGCTCAGCGTTCGTCGAGACAGAGTACTCGTTCAACATCCACACGCTCAAGGTCCACCAATCATATTATTTTATTTAAAAAAAAGCAACGGTTGGTGGGAACATCTCAACGGTTTTTTCCTGTGCCAGAGAAGTTCAAGTTCAAGTTATTTATTGTAAAAGTATTGGCCTGGTGCCGGTACATTGGGCCCGGCTTACAGGCTATATTTACATTGATTTACAGTTGACTTTGTTCATATTTACAGTTTTCGCTATATACAAAAACCCATACGGTGACCATCTGTAGGTCACGAAGAATAGTTTTCTTTTGTCTTTTGTCTGTTTCGTCTTTGGGTTATATATACATATGTACATATTTACAAATTATATACAGACACATACACGCACGCATTCACCCACACACACACTCGTACACACATACACACACATCTTCACTGGGCACACCAGAAATATGCGTCCCAGCGCAGCCAGAAAACCCCATCCTGCGGATGTGGTATATCGCAATCTCCCCCCCCCCCTTCCCCCACCCCCTCACCAACGGTAGTGGGCGTGTTCGCAAACTCTGCGCTTACACCTGATACCTCTTTCATCTACATAGACGTCTCATCTTGCCTTCAGCTGAGACCGAGCTCTCGTAGAGGAACGACATGCGAACTCCTGCGGCAAATTCCGGCTTCGTCACTCAAACTTATGTTCCAGGTGTCAACTTGCTCTTGCTCCTCAACGGCTAAATCATCTCAAATAGCAACGGTTGGTGGTAAAATCTCAACGGTCTTTTCCTGTGCCCCAAAACCCGTCCCCCCACCCCGTCCCCACCCCAGCAGGTGTGTCTGCGAACCGCAAACACAGCTCTTACACCGGATGCCCCTTTCATCCACATAGACGTCTCATTTTACCCACAGTGGGTACTGAGCTCTCGTCGAGGAACGACCTGCCAACCCTGCAAAACATACCACGGCTCCTCCTGCTGCAAATCCCGGCTTCGTCACCCGCACTTGTCCTCAAGGTGGCAACTTGCACTTGCTCCTCAACGGATAAATCATCTTTCATCATTACCAATCCAAACCACACGGAAAACATCGTTTGCAACCAACTTTCTACAACCAACAAACAGGTTTGTACTCCTTTTTTCGTACAACAGTAATTTAAACTGTTTTCTCAATGCATCTTCTCAATAAAAATAAATAATCTAATCAACAGTCCCTCCTTAAGCAATCGGATTAACGATCATCCCATGGCGTTAGTGGCGCGCGGCGCGCCGTTGATGGCGGGAAGTTTGAAAATTTGAAATTAACTACGCTCACAGAAAAAAATTTCAAATTCTCAAATTTAACGTCATCTTAAGTTTTTTCACTGTGGCGCATTTTCATGGCGCGAAATTTGAAATACATTAAATGGCGCGAACATTTGGAAATTTCAAATCTACCACTTGGCGGGAAAAATTACAAATTTTCAAATTTGCTGCCATCTTGAAACTTCCAAATTTCCCGCCATAAAAATGCGATACTAGCGCTACGCGACACTAACGCCATCTAGCGGTGAAAATATCGTTAATCCAATTGCTTAAGCAGGGACTACAACTACTGACGTACCTACCTACCCACCCACCTAACTACCCACCTACCTACCCACGCACCTACCTACCTATTTACCTACCCACCTATTTACCTACCCACCGACGCACCTACCTACCCACCTACCTAGCTACCCAACTACCTATTTACCTACCCACCCACGCACCTACCTACCCACCTACCTTTTTACCTACCCAACGACGCACCTACCTACATACCCACATACCCACCTACCTCCCTACCTGCTTTCCTATCTACCTACCTATTTGCCTACCTACCTACCCACTCACGCACCTACCTCTCCACCGACCTACCTACCGACCTACTTACCTACCTACCTACTTACCTATTGTACGGCCAGTGGTTCTCCGGCACTGACGTTTCACAGCTGTGATGAGCTGGAGGGGAAAGGTTAACGTTGCCAGCGTCTAATGAGTTTCGGAAAATGATTCTCAAAATTATCTTAACAATGAAAGCGTATATCTATTAACTTTAAAACATTGAAATGCAGGTTTCGATTTTATGTTCATCCAATATCTTTGTTACACCACTATCCTGTTCGAATATTGCTTTTACATAATATTACCTTCATAATAGTATTATTATTGGGGCTCGGAAGTTCATGCCCTAAAAACACTGAAATATGCATGCAAATATACTCTTAAAAACTTCAAAATATGCCAAGAAAAATGCACTATTTCATTAGAACAGTTCATGTCCCTTTGCAGTAAACGAGTTAGTGTAATCTCATAAAATTACCTTATTCCTTAGAGGTTGAAGCAGAAGTGGTTACGTTGCTAGTATTAACTGCTAAATTGAAGTTCACAACCAACACTACACAAATTTTCAACAGTAAAACGTCGTCTATTGTCTGGCAAAACACTTTTGTAACGTCAAAAACTTCTTTACACGTCACAAGATGTTATAGGGGCATATTTAAATGATAACTGTTTCACAGAGAGAATCAACTCTCTTGATGTGACAGATGGTTTTCTTTCGAGGATGTCTTGAATATCGCACATCTGTTTAGAACCAGAATTTTTTGAAATTACACAATTCACTTTCTCGTTCACTTTTTGTCCTATGCTACCAGGAACCGAACTTAGATCACATATTGTTTTTTCAAGCACAGTAAGTGATTCATGATAAGAAAATTCTACAGCTTCCAATGCCGTTATGGCTGTTGGTAAGAAAGAAAAATGAGCAGATATGAAATTAAGATCCTTCTTTAACCCAGTGCCTGACAGAATATTTTGGCACAGTTTGTATTGATGAAGCATTGTTCGAGTTCAATGAATTAACAACCTCTTCGATTATTTCTATGAGCTCAGCATTGTAATATAAAACTGCATCGACCCCTGTTCCCCATCGAGTTAACACTGGTACAGAAGGAGGTCGGATATTAGGTGCTGTTAATCTAAACAACTTAACTATTTTAGGAGATTTAACAAAAATTCTCTTTGTACTGGACACAAATCTATCTACCAGTGGGAAAGAATCGCGTATTGACTCAAAAATTCGATGAAGAGCGTGTGCCTAACAAGTTATATGAATTAAGTTAGGAAAAATACCTTTCAGTTTTTTTTTTCCTGATTTTACCATATAAGGTAACAAATAAAAGCAACCAGTTGTATTCGATGCCACATGGGCATTGAGTCCATCACAAATTATATCACAGTTACATTGTCAGTTTTTTTTAAATTTAAATTAACGTCCTCCAACATTGTGTCATATCGGACGAATGAATGAAATGAAATGGGTGAAATGATGCTCAAATGAGCCCAAGGTCCATGGAGCTTTAGGTTACCCGACATTCATCTTCTCAGGGTAGGGAGAACCTCGGAAAAAAACCTTACCCGGATAACTTACCCTAAGTAAGATTCGAACTCGCGATCTCTTGAACGTGAGGCAAACACACTAACCATCACGCTACAGAGGCGGGCACACACACACGTTGTCAGTGGCTGACAATTTGCACATATTAAGGAGATAAGCCGTAGTCTTTTGTTCATTATTTAAGGTACCCAAGATTATATTAGCAATAGAACGGCGTTCAGAATCAGAGGTTTCATCAACAGACAACCACACAAACTGATCCGCTAAATTTTGTATATTTGACAATAAGTTATTGTAACAATGCCCTACATAAGTCTTATGCAGTGTACTTTCTTCAGGCGCATGTTATTGAGTACACTTGGCAAAAAAGTTTTTAAATATCGGATTATTAATTTTGAACAAGGGAATATCAGCAGCTAAAGATGCTTGGCACAAATCATAGGAAAATTCAGTAACCCTACTTCCTAAACACTCTACTAATTGTTTTAGAACAGGTTATTTGTTTGCGAGTTTTCTGATTAAATTATCCTTATGTTTTGCTGTGTTTATGTGCTGAACCATTTGAAATCTTTTCTCACTCCCTATATTTTTGTCACACGCTCCACAAAACAGTGCCCTATTATGTGTAGATATTAAATCACCCGAAAACTCTTTCTGTAAATTAATTAATCTAGCACTCTAAGTTGGTTTTATTTTTGGGCATTTGAAGAGCTTTTTATCATTTTATATGCCTAATTTAATTTGGAGGGAACCAGTTCACAACACTGTTACGTTTGAAGACCACGCAGAGGCAAGCGTTGCTATAATCGTGCTGCTCAAAACGTTGACCTGCACTTTATCTTTGTTAATATAAACCTCTCAGATAACGCACTGATTATTCTCTACGCACAAACATATAATGGAAGGATGGAAACAGGGAATTCACTACATCACAACATGACTCAGCATTGCTTCTTGCCACCTGGCGAATTTCATCATCATATGCAACACTACCAATATGAAAAATATTATCCAGGTGGAAAAAACCTTAAAAATCATTAAAATATGCTATATAGAGGCTATAGTATTGAAATAATATGCATTTATCAAAATCAAGAAAATATGCAGTTATATGCACCATAAAATCACGTCCAAATAACTTAAAATTCCATAATTCGTGCACATAATGTAAAAGCATACATTTTTAACCCCTATGGAAAAACATGCAAATGCATGAACTTCCTAGCCCTATTTATTATATAAATAGTGAAGTGGCGTTAAGTGCGGGGAACGGGATGGCCATGCAAGTGGTCCTCTTTTGATCCAAGGTTGAGGATATTTGCGATCTAGGAAGCGCCGCACTTTGGCATCAAAGTTTGGTGGCGCTCCTGGCAACTGACAGCGTCGTTAAACAACAAAATAATAATTAATTTAACCAACCTTTAGGGTCAAAATTATACAGATGATAGACCTCTAAACTGAGCATTTTGACTTGTAAAAACATTGGTCGGAAATTAATATTTTGTATACCACGTTATGACAGAGTGCAACGATTGTTCCTTTAGCACTTTCCCCACAGAAGTTTTGAAGGCATTAAGTTCACGGGCAAGTCAAGGGGTACTTATAATGGGTTGTCTGCCACATAGAGGTCAGTACGGGTCGACTTACTTAGACTCGGCCCAGCCCGGGCCCGAGAATAGTTTATAGCACCTGGCCCGGTTCCTGCCCGAGTCCGATTGTGTAATTTGCTTTTGAATAAAATTATCCTGTAGTTATTGACATTATTATTATTATTATTATTATTATTATTATTATTATTATTATTATTATTATTATTATTATTATTATTATTATTATTATTATTATTATTATTATTATTATTATTATTATTATTATTATTATTATTATTATTATTATTACTATTATTATTACTATTATTATTACTATTACTATTATTATTATTACTATTATCATTATTATTATTATTATTATTATTATTATTATTATTATTATTATTATTATTATTATTATTATTATTATTATTATTATTATTATTATTATTATTATTATTATTATTATTATTATTATTATTATTATTATTATTAATGATAGTGTATATTTGCTAAAATCCAATTTTCGTGCAAGTACGCTAGGGAATGTTGGGTACGTGCATAAACAAGGTGAGTACATTAACATTGTTTTAAGAGCATAGTGTTGTCTCGTTAAAGTCACAGAAATAACCTTTTTTACCAGGCTCGAGAAAGGTTATTTGCGTGTTTCTAAGAGTTTACTAGGCAATATTATGATCTTAAAACAATATTAATGTACTCACGTTATTTATGCAGGTACCCAACATTCGGTAGCGTAAGTATTTGAGACGAAAACTGGATTTTAGGGAATATGGAATACCTGAAGTTTGTGTACCTTGCCTCAATTAAGTGCATTTTACAGACTCAGAAAGGTATATACAGAATGTCCCAAAATTAGTCCGACAAACTTTGGGAGCTGATAGACAACATTATTTTAAATACTTTTTGTTAAGGAAAGTTTTTTGCTGCGATGCTTCGTTTAAGCGCTAGACGAATTAATGTCATAGATTACTGCCTCTCACCCGGTTTATGTATTTACGGCAAAGTCAACAATGCAAATTAGTATTGCATTTATCTTAGTAAGGCACGCAGTCTTAATCCAAGAAACAAACACAGAACCCATAAACAAAACACAAACATCTCATTGTTTATAGTTAATCACAGCTTTATTATTCAAAGTAAATGTTGGAACGCACGCCCATTGTGGTTAACACAAAGATTGCATCGACGTGCCCTATTCTGCCGTACTCTCGCAAAGACACCATCCATTTCTCTGGTTTAGAAGTTTTCAGTGTAATTCTGAATAGTACACGAATGTCGGTTTGAATAAGAAGTTCCTGTTTTTGAAGCAGAATAGCTAAAGATAACATGGCACTCCCTACACTGATCAGCACCAACTTTTTCGTCACTCTCATATCTTTGTATTTCCCGAAACTTCTTCCAAAAGTCACTTTTACCACGTGTATTTTCCACTAAGAGATACTCCCCTCGTTACAATCTAGCCCTGATTTCTTCAGTGTTCATTTTGTTGATGTAATCTTGTTAATTACCGGCGGAATATGCTGGTGTGTACGATCGGATAAACTCGCATTTTGTTGAGTTGAAGAAGAATCATATTTTACTAGCCAAGTACAATTTACTAGAAACGAAATATGAACTGTATAGAAGTTAGAAGAATCATCTAATATATATATACAGCGTCAATAACGAAACAAGAACAACAAACTGCAATTGTATAAGTATAAACATGGATGCTGTGTTTACACCTTACAAAGCAGAAGGAAACCGCGTTACTAGCAGTATAAAGAAATCCAATACGCCTTGGGTCCGAGATAGAGTGTAAGATTTTATACGTGGAATGAGTGAACGGATTGAACTGCAGCCGAGTAATGAGAAATAAATATAGTTGCAAACTCTTCTCATTCTGTGCTTTGACTAGCATCAGTAGTAGCAATTTGAAACATGTTATCAGAATAATCATTTAGAACTCCTAGTAAAGAAATGCAGCGATAATTGAACTATTCTCGGCGTTTCAACATCGGTGACCAGGAAATATGATAAATTCTTTTTTGCCACCTAAGGGTATGCACCACTGAAATTTAGTGCAAATCTCGTAAAAATATACGTTTGTATTTCATGGCTCTAAAAATACTAGGGAACATAAATTCAAAACGTGTTTTGAGTTTTTATATTACAAATAATGTAGGGTAAAGGCGGGATGAAATGGACAGGCTAAGCACATTTTTCATAATGAAGGTCATACTATTTACTGTAGAGTCAAAAATATTATTTTAACAGAAGCACTGAACCTTCATTTGACAAAACTGAAAATTATATAGTCTGGAATAAGATACATGAACAGAAAAATATGAATTAGTTTAAGGATGTTACAATGTCCGTTTGCCCCAACCACAGGGGTAAAAGGACACTCTGTTGGGGGCAAACGGACACCAACAATTTTAGTCACTGTCATCACTTATACAATTGTGGCACATGAAATATGGATCATTTCCAGCGTCTACACACTTAACGTGGTACCAGTTTGCACCAGTTGTGGCAATGAACCCAATTCTCATCTTCCTTGTAGCAATTTCGGCATTTCTTCCAGATATCTTCTGCTTCATAGACAAGATTCTTCTTAGCTCCAGTGTTCCGGGCTTTCGCTGCTACCGCCTTTTAGCGCAGACAGTCTTCCTCTTTTTCAGATAATTTATAAATTCTGGGCTTATAATAACTTTAGACTTTCTCGAGTTTCTTTTAGTTCCTGGTTTGCTTTTAATTTCCAGAGTAGTTATTGGATGAGGACTTATCGAGTCGAACTTGTCGAGGGTGTAGAAACTTGAGTCAGGCATGCTTGTGTTGGTGAACTGCGAACTTCGCAGTTGTTCCCATTCTCTGGGATTGCATCTTGAAGAATGTCCAACGGTGCCTGATTCTTAGCTTCAAGGATCTCATTTTCAATATCAGGTTCTGCATTTTCATGTTGTTCATTCTGTAAATGAACTTGTCCTGGACAAAATACATGGTCTGTAAGACTGTTGGGATTGAAAGGATAAATTCTGCAGTTCCTGAATCCACTGACACAGTTCTACTAGGTTTCACGGAAATAAAGTGGTAAAGAAATTGTGCAAATTGTTCCCACTTCAAGTAGCCACGTTCTGATAGAACAATTTTAGTTCCTGGAGGCATGCCAATCTCAAAATTCTCATTGTATCGCTGACCTTTCATTACTATAAAGGGGGACATATATTGCCCACTTGCTGAGACACATGCCATCACACTAATGGTTTCACCCTTTTCACAGCTTGCCTGGCTCACTACATCTTTCTTACTGCGCTGTGATATCACTTTTTGTTTTTGGTTTTAAATCAGCTACAGCCCTGTTTCATCACAGCTAAAAATGTTACCAAGTTTATTCCACAAAGGCATTCTATTCTCTCTTACAGTTTTCACAGCACCTGACATGCATTCTTTGCTCCATGTACAGCGATTTAAAGTTCTTTGCCGGTTCCGAACAATAACTACAAATCATAAACAACCTATTTTAGTTAGCGAATACTTTGCAAAGCATTTTTATGTGTATCACAATTATATCTGTCTCTCAGAAAGCTTCGATAAGAGCGTGTCCGTATGCCCCCACAGCAAGCTGTCCGTTTGCCCCCTTCTACACGCTCTTAATATACAGCTTCCCTGAGAGTGGGCAGCAGCTCCTTGGTTCCAGTAAGCATAACAACACACCAAAGTACTCCCTATGATGACTGTAACACGTAGCAGAAGTTTCTAAAAGACCTCATAATCCGCATAATCCTTGCAAACTCAGCGCATTTTCTTACAGTTTCAGAAATTTATAGACGTATATTTTTACCTGCAGAGCTTTGAAGCTGGATTCCAACAATTCCGGAAGGTCTACACAGGAAATATTTATACACCTGATCAACAGAAGCCAGATGAACACTCTGCGTCACAGCATACACTGTTACCAACCTTGGAAGCCAAAATACGCTAAAATTAGTTAGAAGCTGTCCGTTTGCCCCTCTGTCCATTTGCCCCGCCTTTACCCTACCCTAAAATACAGAACAACAATATTTTTTACTTTGAAATATAAGGTTTTTAACAATTATTTTTTCACCATATTCACTTTTTGAAAATGTCACACACGATGCAGTTTTCAACCAATTCTTCTTAAATTTGTCATGTAAATTCCCAAAGCACAAACAAGTAAATTTGTTATATACTTTTATTCTTTTGAGCGGTTTTGAGTTAGTAAAATGAGCTTATAACTAGGGCTAAGAAGTTCATGCATTTGCATGTTTTTCCATAGGGGTTAAAAATGAATGCTTTTACATTATGTGCACGAATTATGGAATTTTAAGTTATTTGGACGTGATTTTATGGTGCATATAACTGCATATTTTCTTGATTTTGATAAATGCATATTATTTCAATACTATAGCCTCTATATAGCATATTTTAATGATTTTTAAGGTTTTTTCCACCTGGATAATATTTTTCGTATTGGTAGTGTAGAATATGTTGATGTAACTCGCCAGGTGGCAAGAAGCAATGCTGAGTCATGTTCTTATGTAGTGAATCCCCTGTTTCCATCCTTTCATTATATGTTTGTGCGTAGAGAATAATCAGTGCGTTATCTGACAGGTTTATATTAACAAAGATAAAGTGCAGGTCAACGTTTTGAGCAGCACGATTATAGCAACGCTTGCCTCTGCGTGGTCTTCAAACGTAACAGTGTTGTGAACTGGTTCCCTCCAAATTAAATTAGGCACATAAACTGTTAAAAAGCTCTTCAAATGCCGAAAATAAAACCAACTTAGAGTGCTAGATTAATTAATTTACAGAAAGAGTTTTCGGGTGATTTAATATCTACACATAATAGGGCACTGTTTTGTGGAGCGTGTGACAAAAATATAGGGAGTGAGAAAAGATTTCAAATAGTTCAGCACATAAACACAGCAAAACGTAAGGAGAATTTAATCAGAAAACTCGCAAACAAATAACCTGTTCTAAAACAATTAGTAGAGTGTTTGGGAAGTAGGGTTACTGAATTTTCCTATGACTTGTGCCAAGCATTTTTAGCTGCTGATATTCCCTTGTTCAAAATTAATAATCCGATATTTAAAAACTTTTTTGGCAAGTGTACTCAATAACATGCGCCTGAAGAAAGTACACTGCATAAGAATTATGTAGAGCCTTGTTACAATAACGTATTGTCAAATATACAAAATTTAGCGGATCAGTTTGTGTGGTTGTCTGTTGATGAAACCTCTGATTCTGAACGCCGTTCTATTGTTAATATAATCGTGGGTGCCTTAAATGCGGCGGCGCCGTGGCCGAGCGGTTAGCGCGCTCGCCTACCACCTAGGCGGCCCGGGTTCGATCCCAGGGACCCGCATGTGGCATTCGTGGTGGACGAAGCGGCGTCAGGGCGGGTTTTCTCCGGGTACTCCGGTTTCCCCCGCCATCTCATTCCACCGGTGCTCCATCTTCATTCCATGTATCATCAGTGTCACCGCCTGTGGTGCCGTAGTAGTAAAAGCGGGCGTTAAACACTACAACAACGGTGCCTTAAATATTGAACAAAAGACTACGGCTTATCTCCTTAATATGTGCAAATTGTCGGCCACTGACAATGTAACGGTGACACAGTTTGTGATGGACTCTTTGAAATTACAATGCCCATGTGGCATCGAATACAACTGGTTGCTTTTATTTGTTACCTTATATGGTAAAATCAGGAGAAAAAAACTGAAAGGTATTTTTCCTAACTTAATTCATATAACTTGTTAGGCACACGCTCTTCATCGAATTTTTGAGACAATACGCGATTCTTTCCCACTGGTAGATAGATTTGTGTCCAGTACAAAGAGAATTTTTGTAAAATCTCCTAAAAGAGTTAAGTTGTTTAGATCAACAGCACCTAATATCCGACTTCCTTCTGCACCAGTGTTAACTCGATGGGGAACATGGGTCGATGCAGTTTTATATTACAATGCTGAGCACATAGAAATAATTGAAGAGGTTGTTAATTCATTGGACTCGAACGATGCTTCATCAATACAAACTGTGCAAAATATTCCGTCAGGCACTGGGTTAAAGAAGGATCTTAGTTTCATATCTGCTCATTTTTCTTTCTTACCAACAGCCATAATGGCATTGGAAGCTGTAGAATTTTCTTTGCAGGAATCACTTACTGTGCTTGAAAAAACAATATGTGATCTAAGTTCGGTTTCTGGTAGCATAGGACAAAAAGTGAACGAGAAAGTGAATTATGTAATTTCAAAAAATTCTGGTTCTAAACAGATGTGCGATATTCAAGACATCCTCGAAAGAAAACCATCTGTCACACCAAGAGAGTTGACTCTCTCTGTGAAACAGTTAACATCATTTAAATATGCCCCTATAACATCTTGTGACGTGTAAAGAAGTTTTTCACGTTACAAAAGTGTTTTGTCAGACAATAGACGACATTTTACTGTTGAAAATTTGTGTAGTGTTGGTTGTGAACTGCAATTTAGCAGTTAATACTAGCAGCGGAACCACTTCTGCTTCAACCTCTAAGGAATAAGGTAATTTTATTATATTACACTAACTCGTCTACTGCAAAGGGACATGAACTGTTCTAATGAAATAGTGCATATTTCTTGGCATATTTTGAAGTTTTTAAGAGCATATTTCCATGCATATTTCAGTGTCTTTTATGGCATGAACTTCCGAGCCCTACTTATAACTTATAAAACTTAAAACGAAATTTCAAGCAACAGAATTTTAAAATTATTACCTTTTGAACTAAGGCTAGTAAAACAAACTTGTATGACAGATTTGTGTATTATCATCAGATAAATATAATCGAATTTTAAAAAACAGCAATCTTTTTAAACGTTCGTCGTGTGGAGTATTTTTCGTATAAAGATACAACTTCTGTGACATACCAACGTAAAGCATCCCTAACTAACATGATACCATCCCTCACCCATGTTTACTTTGTATTTAGTTTAAACCAGAAACAGAAATAAGTTAAGGCTCTTAGATGAGTCAATACAGAACACTCAGCTAAAACGCGTGCGGCAAGTGTTGGACATTGTTTTCTTTTCTTGTGCTTACGCAGCAATGATCTCAACTGGAAAGTTAATGGTGTGTAAAGCTATAAAACATCCCGCTGGAGAGTCTCGCTGGTTACCTATGTTCTGACAGTCAGCTGTGTAACGCTGGCAGACCTGCCGCCAGTATTCAACGAGGACTATACTAAATTCTTGGAGTTTTGCTAATAAACTTCTCACCTTTGAATTGTGCCTTATTAGTGGCTGAGCTGCCTTGTTCTCGAGCTAAGGCTCGGGGCTTACCTACAATCAATCAGAAAACGGCACTTCTTCGACTTCGACTGAACTTCTTCCTGATTCAGGGTGTCTTCTGAAGAGCTGAATCAGATCTTCATCTTCTAGAACTTCGCAGATTTTTCATCGAGGTGGAAGACCTGCAGTACTTCAGGAGGGACGAACCTCCGAACGTCTTTGCTTCCTCTAGCCGGAGGCCGGCGCAGCCCGTCCGCCTTCTGGTGTCGAGCTCGTCAACAAGCCTGGGCTCTGGTTGTCAGCTGGGGTCCTCGAGTGGACATTGATCTACTCAGCAAGCCTGCAGCTATCCTTCTTCGTGGCGACAACTACACCTGGACAGCCCTGAGGGATGGCGAGACTCCATTCTTTCCAAGTAAGTCCTCACCATCGTTATATCTGGCATTGTGTTAATCGTAGACAATCAGGCTAAGTAACCCCTTACCATGTCTTTCGCAAGTAGAAGTAGAGTAGAACTTCCGATAAAACCGGGCGATCAGGTGGAAGAAACGAATAGTTTCGTGTCAGTAGCTACTGCAGTTAAATTATTGGAAAGAAAATTTGACGGAAATCCAAAAGATTTGCAGGAACTTATAGACAATGTGGAAAATGCTTATAGCATTTTGTCTCCAGCAGATCAACCTACATTTTTGAAATTTGTTTTAGCCAGAATTACTGGAGATGCTAAGGTAACTTTAAACTTCAAGGAAATGCCCACTGCGGGGGCTACCTGGGAAAATGTTAAAGAAAAATTAGAAACGCACTATGCAGTTCACACAACGTTGGATTATTATGCTAATAAGTTGTTTACTGGCAAGCAGACACACAATGAAAATGTAACTCAGTAGAGGTGCAAGAGTGGAAAAGATGACCTCCGATTTAATACGATACACTTAAAAAATAATGAATAATTGGAATTATGATAGGAAAATGGGAGGCAGAGATATAATAGTGCATTTAAGTAGAGCATGGTTTGTACAAGGTTTGGCAGATAGGCAAATTAAAACTGTAGTTAGGGTGAAATGCGATCAAATGTCGATGAAACAATTAATAGAACTAGCAGTAGAAGAGGAGAGTGCACAGAGGTCTTGCGAAAAAATTAAGGGTTATTACGGAAAGAGAAGGGCAATGGCAAGTAACAGTTGCCACCAATTCTAGGATGCTCGCATGGGCGTAAAGAGTACTCCAGAGAACGTGAGGCGCGGACCATCAGGGGTTCACGCGATAGCACCTATAGTGTGTTTTAGGTGCGGTAAACAGGGGCATGTTGTAGAGAATAGTGGCAGTAACTCCGCATTTGACAAAGTCTGATATAAAAGGGAAAGAAATTAGAATTAAGAAGGAAAGGAGAAACGAACTACTGTTTTCTAACTTAACGGTTGCACATGTAAAAGAGGGGTTAGAAGAGTTGAAAGAAATTTGTTTGGAATATAACGATATATTTAGGTTACCAGGGGATAGGCTTACAGAGACTAAGGCAATAACACATCACATCCCAACACCATCTTTACCATCTAGTAGATCTATCACATTAAAGAATTACAGAATACCAGAACAGCACCAACAGGAGGTAAATAAGCAAGTGCAAGATATGCTAGACCAGAACATTATAGTCCCGAGTTCGAGCCCATGGAATTTTCCAGTTTTAGTAGTTCCAAAGAAAGTGGATGCTTCGGGTACTAGAAAATGGAGGATTTGTATTGAGTTTAGAAAATTAAACGAGGTGACAGTAGGTGATAGCTATCCTCTACCCAACATACAGGAAACTCTAGATAAATTGAGAAGGTCTTGTTACTTTTCGGCTTTAGATTGTGCAAGTGGCTGTTGGCAAATACCCTTAGCACCAGAGGACCAAGCAAAAACTTGCTTCAGCACCAGCCAAGGTCACTTTCATTTTACCAGAATGCTCCTTGGGTTAAAATCAGCTCCAGCTTCTTTTCAAAGGTTAATGAAGACCATATTGATGGAATTAATTGGAATTAGATGTTTGGTTTACTTTGATTATGTAATTATTTTTGGTGAAGCTTTGGAGGATCATAATTCTCGGTTAAGACAAGTTTTTCAAAAGTTGCGAGAAAATCAAATGCAATTAGAACCAGATAAATGTGAATTTCTTAAAAGCGAATTGCAGTATTTAGGTCACGTAGTTACTGCAGAAGGTGTTTATCCCGATCCGAAGAAGGTTGAAGCTATAAGTAAATTTCCAAAACCTAAAACACCCAAAGATATAAAGTCCTTCTTAGGCTTGGCAGGTTATTATAGAAAATTTATTCCAGCATTTAGCAAAATTGCTAAACCGCTTAATGCTTTGTTAAAGAAAGGAACAGAATGGGAATGGTGGAAAAGGCAGGAACAACGCTTTCAGGAATTAAAGGTTAAAGTGTTGGAATATCCAGTATTGCAATTTCCTGACTTTACACAACCCTTTATTTTGACAACTGATGCGAGCAATTATGCAATTGAGAGTATTCTAAGTCAAGGGAAAATTGGTAACGATAGGTCTATAGCTTTCGCAAGTAGGACATTAAATGACGCAGAAATAAACTATAGCACAGTGGAGAAAGAGTTACTAGCTATAATATATGATTTGAAGCTTTCCTGGCGACGAACATATTCAAGATGCTCTCGGGCTTCAAACCAGGTGTAGCGATGAAAAGACATCGACGTTTCGGGAGTTTACATCTCTCCCATTTTCAGGATGAATGACTAGCAAGAGTGAAGGGGCCAGTACTGTACGCCAGTTGCAAAATGTAGCGGTTTATGGGAACGGAGGGTTAAGGAGGCTCTGGCCATCTCCTCCGAGAAGAGTACACTGAACCGGGACGCTGGATTGCAGTTTAGTCCATCATGGAAACCAGCCTTAAAAATGGAAATCGACCGACTCAGAAAACACAGATTCCAACGGAGCGGTAAACCACCTCCACACTAGACTGGGTGTTTTCTACTCGGTACGTACTGGCTAACAGTACTGGTCCCTTCACTCTTGCTAGTCAGACCTGTAATGGCTTCGGCCACTTTACGGGTCAGGCGCAGTGCCCTCTCTACCCAAAGGCCAATACTCTGCAATCTGCACCAGCCATCGCAGACTCACAACCTCGCCGTAGACCAGCTCCTACTACGCAAGGACGCTCACCGTCACAACAGTCCGCTCCATCATCCGCCACCTCCACCGCAACTGCACCACTGCCCCGGAATGTCACCGAAGACATCCAGCAAGACTTGCAAAACCTCCAACACAGACTGGAAAGACTGGAAGAAGCCACACTTGAACTCACCGCCGCAGTTTCCACCATAGCCAACTCCACAGCCACCATCACGACCCAACTGCAAATCATCTTAGACGAGGGACGTCAACTCGCAACTCCACAACAGGCCGCCTCACATCTCTCAGCACAGACATCCAGAAAATAAACAAGAAAACGAACTGTCTCCGCCGGACCTACCGCAACGGACTCACAACAATCCATCAACAACTTTTCCACAACACCACCGGCTTCAACTCCGCAGCAAAACTACTGGCAGAACTACGCGACACAACCACTGCACTGGACAACACAACCACCCTAGACTCCATTCTGCGCAAACTTCACCGAATCGAGGACCGAACTCCAACCCTGACCCATGAAGCCAGTACACAAGTCTCTCTACCACCAACAGCACATGACCGAGATCAACACAGTCTACCCCGAACTACCTTGCCTCAACCTGCAGTGCAACATCGCCAACCCTGGACTACGTCGCCACCTCCTGCAACGCAACATAGCCAACCCCGGTCACAACCTACAACGCCAAACGTGCTACCAGAAGGACGCAAGATTCCGACACCAGAACAAATTGCACTCTTCAAAAGATATGGACTCATCCACCACTACAACTCCCCGTGCAGCTATCGGTGCAGAGGAAGGCTCTGCACTGCCTCCGGACTTGACGAGAGCGCATTCTTTCCACCACCTGAATAACAAGTGCCACCACAGTCATCGCCGTTCTCTGGAGCCCACATCGCAGTCTCCGCCGATTCACGACCAACTCCCCTCCACCCGTGTGTGTCAGTCAGGGCTTGTTCATGGCTTCCACCCGGTAACAACAAATTAAAGTCGACTCTGGTCGGCTAGCATACTCGTACTACCGAGGGTGCTAAGCGGGACCTCGTGACAACGTTACACTCCTCCCCAATAAATCTATATCCCGGCGTAATAAGCCAACTCTATCTCCCTTCCAACTCTCTTTCTGTCTCCCCTTTAACAAAAAAAAAAAAAAAAAAAAAAAAAAAAAAAAAAAAATGCTAGTCAGAACATAGAGTAAGGACGTGATTGTGTGTTTGCTCCTGCTGCGCCGTGATTGGCGCCAGTGATAGAAGACTCTGTTTCTCCTGCGAATCAGTGTGGATCAGCTCTGGTTCGCGGTATTTATTTTACTGATCGACTTTCAAGGCGGCCTGGTGATTGGCTGTTATATTCGTCTCACCAATTGGTCTACAACATCATCACCAAACTGACCCCACACCAAGACTGTTTTTGTGCTTCTATAGCACACACTTATCCATCCAACTGACCGGCGGGTAAGATAGCAAGGCTTTAGCCATCAGTCAAAAGACTGGTAAGGCGCCTTTTGGTCCTGGCCCTCTGCTATCTGTGCTTAATTGGCGCTCGCTATAACTTGAACTCAGACTGTCCATGGACTTTTCCTCACCCAACGCTAATATGGCTACACCATCTTCCAACCATACAACTTCCCCAGCACCTCATCCAGCTGGATTAAAAGCTCCACTTCAAGATGACAGCGTCACATACTTCATTGGGGGTGGCAATCTACAGCTGTTTTTAGATCAGCCACTTATAGTTAATCCTACAACTCCGCTTTCACCAGTTACATGATTCCTGGTGAAAGAAAAGAAGGCGCGTAAACTCTATGTTACGCAGGCCGATCACCATTTAATGCAAGGTCTACCTAATGACAATGTGCCTCGTGGAGATCTTGCAACCATCTACAAAACTATGGTCGCGCATAGGCTGCGTATTGAGGCCATAGTTAACTATTTAAAACAGCATAACAAATCTAGTTCAAACCATGAACAACAGTGGCAAACTGCTACGTCTAAGAGGAAGAGGAACGCAGGACCCTCTTCTAAACAGCCTGTTAAATCCTCAAACAGGTTTCAACCATTGGCCACCACCAGCCAAGACGCTACAGTGATACAGGCTCCAGCTGAAGTTGAGCCTAGCATGGACACCTCTGATAGTGCAGAGGTGAATGCTATACACCCTGCAACGCCTAATAAGTCTCAAAGGACCACCCCCATCTTCCTCCGGGACCCAAAGAAGGCCCGTGAGATAACAACTTACATAAACACCAACCATCCAGAACTGGCATACACCGTCAGGAATATGAGTGGCACAATAGCCCTTATGCCAGGAACACCTGACGATCATCGGAAAATCCGAAAGATACTCAGTGAAGGTTTGGTGCAGTACCTAACAACTCTACTGCCCGAGGAGAAGTTAATGTATGTAACCCTAAAGGACCTGCCAATGTATATTACAGAGGCAGAAGTCGCTACACATCTCAAGGAGAAGGGTTACCCTGTTGAGCGAGTTGGGCAACTACGCTCAAATCGCAGCCAACCACCACAGCTTCTACCTCATTTTCGTGTGGCTCTTAAGAAGGAGACCCACTCAAATGACATCTACAAGGAAAACAAGATGTTTAATGCCTTGATACGAGTGGAGCCCTATCGCCCACCTGCTAAGCCTTTGAAATGCACCAACTGCCAGCAGTTCCAGCACAGTGCAGCTGGATGTCGTTTAAAACCAATATGCTCGTTTTGTGGCGAATCTGGTCACAAGCGTTCTGACTGCCAGCTTCCAGGAGTACAGGGAACCAAACCAACCTGTTTCAACTGTGGGGGCGACCACTCTTGCAGATATGCAAAATGCCCCGTCTGGCAGGAGGCCAGAATTGAAATGCATCTGAACAAAAACGGGCAACGTACCCGATTTGATGCAGCTCCAAGGAGTGGGAACCCCTTAGGCCTGTCCAAGGAAGCATTTAGAGGTGCCCGCTTCCCAGGACTAGGGCCTGAAGAACGTATACAGCATGAGAACTATGCTGCAGCCTTAAAAACTGGGCCCACACCATCCGCGCCACCAGCCAATATACCGGCAACACCATCTTCGGAGCAAATGGTTCCAGCTGCATCATCAGCTCCAAAAACAGCTCCACCGCAGCAAACTGCAAGTGCCAGTGCAACAGGTGCTACTGGTATATATTCTCCTGCTCCAAGGAAAGCACCAATAGCAGAAAGGCAAGTCAAGCCACTCCCACCTCGGCAGCCTGCACAGAAGCGCCTATTGGCATATCCACCACCATTTCAAACAACGCAGAACACCGCGTTAATACCTGATGAACGTTTCCTGAATTTAATGGCAAAGATCCCATTACATCTTCAGGCGGACTTTGCCACAGTTCTAGCCGAGGCCCTTGCCCAGAGGCCAGCTTCAATCGCATCTGAGACCGTACTGGTATTCACCGTCTTCACCTTCATGTCCCAGTATGGCAGACAGGAATGAAGCAATTACCAACATCCTCGGGCTTAAGATCTGCTCATGGAACGCAAACGGCATTCGTGGCAAGCTGCAAGAAGTTAAAAACTTTCTTGCAGTTAACAAAATCAACGTCCTACTGGTCCAAGAGACCCAGCTATCTGGGAATCTAAAAGCCACGATTCCAGGCATGATCTGTCACAGAAGTGACCGTGATGATGGATTTGGTGGAACAGCCATTTATATTAGTCGCTACATCCGGCACCATCGCCTACACCTTGAAACCAATTATGGCCTGGAAGGGACAGGCATCCAAGTGGCTACGAATAGAGGGCCCCTAAATATATACTCTATATATATTCCACCAGGGCGACCCATCAGTCACCAGGACTTGGATGCTGTATTTATCGCCGATACACCCACTATAACTATGGGTGACTATAACGCCAAAAACCAGTTATGGAACTCTACGATCAGGAATCATCGTGGAATGGTACTTGAAAGTTACCTAGATCGTAGAGGACTCATCGTTTTAGCTCCAGCGTCGCCTACCATTACCCATGGTGACCGACGCCCTGATACAGTCCTAAAGAACATCCGCACGCATCCGACTCTATTTTCACTCCCAGAGCTCTCTTCGGATCATTACCCGGTGGTGCTTATATTCAGGGTAAGACCTACTGTCAAAGGCCCTCCAAACACAGTAAATCCTAGGCGGACGAACTGGAGCAAATACACCACACTAATGGCAGAACAACCAGCCATCCTACTTCCATGCCATAATACCAGGGACGCAGACCATCTCACGGCCAACATTACTACTACCATGGTCACAGCTATGACAGAGGCTACACCTCCTCGGCGTCGCTTCATAAGCAACCAGAAACCTCTCCCTCATGAACTTCGCCAGCTCATCGCGGCTAAGAACAGGGCACGACGCAAGTACCAACTCACGCGTGACCCGATGGACAAGAGAGAGTGGAACAGATTACAGTCCATTCTCAAAATGGAACTTAACGACCATAACAACGAAGAATGGGAACGTCGCCTGGGCACTCTGGATACGGAAGACTCTTCCCTCTGGAGAATGTCCAAGGCCATACTGCGAGTTCCCACTTCTGATCCACCTCTCAGTGACGGCAGAAGACTTGCCCAATCCACTAGGGAGAAGGTTGACTTGATGGCAGAACATCTAGCCTCCACCTTTCATCCGGCAGAACCTCTTGACGCCGAGATTGCAGAAGAAGTTGTGACAGTGGTGCGTAACTTTCTAGCAGCACCCCCTGATGAGGAAGAAGTATCCCTCACTACTGTTGAGGAAGTTAGGAGTTTATTAGCCTCTGTCCGGCCATACAAAGCTGCGGGTAATGATACCCTTCCCTACGCAGCCTTCAAAGCGCTCCCACCTGATTGGATGAGTCTACTAGTTCATCTCTTCAACAGCTTGCTTCGTCTTGCACACTTCCCGGCTGCATGGAAACATGCGCACATCATCACCCTGCCAAAGCCGGGAAAAGATGCCAAAGATCCAGGCAACTATAGACCTATTAGCCTACTACCAGCCATCAGCAAGCTGTTTGAAAAGGTCATCCAAAAGCGCCTACAGACCATGCTTGACAGACACAACATTCTTCGCCCCGAACAATTTGGTTTTCGGCGGAATCATTCCACAACCCACCAACTTCTTCGCCTCGTGGACCAAGTGATAACCGGCTTTAATAACCGGCATTATGTTGCAGCCCTTTTTCTGGATATCTCCCGTGCATTTGATACAGTATGGCATGAAGGCCTCATCCACAGACTGATAAACTATGACACACCGTCATACCTGGTCCATCTAATACATAATTTTCTATCCAACAGAACTTTTATAGTAAAGAAGGACAGCATCCAATCCCATACATTCTACATCAACGCAGGGGTACCCCAAGGCAGTGTTCTGGGCCCCCTGCTATTTCTAACATACATAAATACACTTCCTCGTCTCCAGGGCTGCAACCTCTACCTATTGGCCGACGACACTGCAATCACAACTTCATCATCCCACCATCTGATTGCAGTAAAAAGACTTCAACGCTACGCTGATATGCTTACAGCATGGTTCACAGCGTGGCGACTTAAGATAAATGCCAACAAGTCTAAAGCCGTCACCTTCACCAGACGTCATCTCCTAGATGTCGATGATCTTCGCCTGGCCGGTGAAATAGTTCCTTGGTCCACGGAAGCAACATATTTAGGAGTACTTCTAGATATGCGTCTGACGTGGAAGGCGCATATCTCAACACTAGCCAACAAAATAAGCAAAAGAATGGGGATGCTGTACCCATTATATAATAAGAATTCACCTATGTCACTGAGGAACAAAATCCTTATCTACAAACAAGTGATAAGGCCTGCACTAACATATGCCTGCCAAGTCTGGGGCGCTTCAGCGAAGACCAACCTATACCCGCTACAGGTATTACAGAACAGATACCTGAGAACATCAGTAGGAGCCGACTGGTGCATCCCCAATGCAAACATCCACGCTGACCTGAGATTCCCAACGCTCTTAGAACGCATCAAGAGCCTCGCTAACAACTTTTATGCTCAACTGCCAGGCAGCTTCAATGAGCTAATACGTGGACTTGGGGAGTACGACATAGACCCCGGTGAAACATATAAACGCCCCAGACTTGTATTGACAAATCCCTGACCGATTAAAATCGGCCCAAAACCATGATAAAAAAAAAAAAAACAAACAAACAACAACATTCATTCATAATTCATTATAACCCCATCATAATAAAAAAAACCCACCATCTAACCACCATCTTTCTACTACAAAAATCCCTGTGCCAGTAAGGGTTTATAACCCGGTATGGAAATAATCAAGGGCGCCTCCCATAGGGAGGATAACCTCTTAACGACCCCCCTACGAGTGGCTAGTCAGAAGTAAAACTCGCCCCATTTTCATGGTTCAAGTAAAACTCGCCCAGATTGTTGGAGCCGGCGAGAGCGAACTCACCGCCATGGGATATAAGAAGCGCGCGACTCGGAAGTGCAGCAAAGCCGCACCGAAGCCTCTTGCCCGTGGCCGTGCCACAATAGATGCAGACTCTCCACCCTCACCAGTTCCACCCCGACAACATAACGGCCGCGGCTGCGACGCGCCATGTCGGCATATGAAGTGCACCAACTTATTCACCTGACACCAAGACAACATCATCCACCACCACTACAGAGTTCATCACTCATAACATTCACCATCACTTGCTACCAGGGGTCACTCAGGGCTTAGGTCATGTTTGTCCTCTGGCACTTCAGTAATTTCACTCGCTGTTAATGCCACTGGCAGGCAGCATTCATTTACCACCACAGAATGCGCAGGTGCATCTGTGCGGTACTGCAGCAATGACGTTTTGACCTCAATACTTCCGGTGGGGTTTTTTAGTGAGTAGGCTGCCCGGGTTCGAAACCCGGGTAGGAGTCTTACACTCGCATGCTTGCATGTGGTTAGGGTGTAAGTAGCCTTTTTCCCCACCAAAAAAAAAAAAAAAAAAAAAAAGCCAGTCATTCATCCTGAAGATGGGAGAGATGTACACTCCCGAAACGTCGATGTCTTTTCCTCTGACTTGAAGCCCGAGAGCATCTTGAATAAGTTATTAGCTATAGTATGGTCTTGTAAGCATTTCCGTCCATACTTACTAGGTAGAAATTTCACAGTGGTAACAGATCATAACCTCTTTTATGGATTTTCAATGTTAACGATCCGAGTTCGAGACTTCTTAGATGGAGACTGTTATTGGAAGAATATGAATTTCAAATAGTGCATAAATCAGGTAGCAAAAATGTAAATGCAGATGCGCTTAGTAGGTATCCCCTTCCAGAAATTAATGCTCTGTTCCAAAATCAGAGGAAGAAATTTCTAAAGAAAGAAAGCAGAGGTTACTGAAAGAGATGCACGAATGTCCTGTAGGAGGGCATCAAGGTATTCAAAGAACATATGAAGGTTAAAATTGTACATTTCTTGGCCTAATATGTTTAACGATGTAGAGAATTGCATAAAACTATGTTCAACTTGTCAACTAAACAGACACTTCCAAACACTAAAGCTGAATTGCAAATAACAGACACACAATCACAACCTTGGAATAAGGTGCACTCGGATATTGTAGGTCCATTGTCAACTTCAGATTCAGGAAATAAATATTTATTAACATGTCAGGACAATTTGACTAAATATTTGATAGTAATTCCCATGATAGATCAGAGTGCAAACACTGTGGCGGATAAATTTGCAAATGAAATTATTCTTAGGTATGGGATTCCTGATGAGATTTTAACAGATCAAGGATCTCAGTTTATGAGTCAGGTATTTCAAGACTGTTGCAAATTACTTAAGATTAAGAAATTGCACACAAGTGTTTACCACCCAGAAACCAATGGAAGTTTGGAAAGATCACACAAGGTTATTGTAGAATATTTGCGTTGTTTTGGAAACAAGTTACAAACTGACTGGGATAAATGGGTTAATTTTGCAAGCTTCACATATAACACAACCCCTCATACTGCAACCAAGTATACACCTTATGAATTGTTATTTGGTAGAAAGCCAAATCTGCCAGGAATATTGCAAAGAGAGCCTCAGCCATTGTATAATTACGATGATTTAGTGAGAGAAATTAAACAGAACTTCCAAGTAGCATGGCAAAAAGCAAGGTCTAATTTACAGGAGCGGAAAGAAAAACAGTGTGAAAATTTAATGAAACTATAACGGCAAGGAAATATCCCAAAGGAGATTTGGTTTTAGTATATAATGAATAAAGAAAGAAACTAGATCCTTTATGAAATGGACCTTATGAGGTGACCGAGGTAAAGGGCCCAAACGTTTCGTTGAAAAAGGTAGGAATAACAGGTAAAAGGACAATCAAAACTCATGTTAATAGGACCAAACCTTATTTTTCAGGTGCGGTGCAAGATCAGGGTTATAGTTATCTGTTCAAGGCAATCGTTTTATTGTGGTGGGAACAGTTTCACGGAGAAGCGTTAGGAACTGTGGTTGAAGGACAAGATATAAAAGCTCAGGTAAAAGTAATTAGCAATCAGGCAGGCGTTTACTTCGACCATGTAGGAACATTGTATTCCTATCCAGCAGAGTGGAGTTTTTTAACATATATAGATTTTGAACCTGTAAAACAGCTGTGGAGAAAGACAAAACAACAGATTACAGTTCTGATACAAACATGTGAAAAGGCAAAAAATGAAACATGATATATGTATACCGATTGTAAACCTTCCATTCCGTATCTTCATTCAAAACGTAAAGTGATAGACAGGCTAAAACATGTCTTAGGTGATTTGATAGGGTTGAATAAAAATGTTAGACGCAAGCGCAGCCCTCTAAATTTCATTGGTAGTGCATTAAATCTTCTTTTTGGAACAGCTACTGAAGATAAACTTCAAAAGTATGCTAAACACATAAGGCATTTAGAATCAGATCATAAGGATTTTTTTGCGAATAGCTTCGGAACAGATGCTTGTTTTAAAATCTACACTGATGACTATGAGTTCCACCGTTAAAGAAGTATCATTAAATGAAAATAAAATTAAAGAAGTAATAGAGAAGTTGTCATTAGAAACAACAAAACAAAATGCAGGTTTACGTTATGAACTGGAGACAAGTATGCTAATAAATGAATTAATACAGCAAATTCAGAGAGGGATTGAAGAGTGTTAACACACTTTCGATCTTCTCAGTAATGTATATTTAAATTCACAAAAAGGAATTTTACAGCCTCAAATTATCACAGTGCAAAAGATAAGAGAGCTTTTAAAAAGGAAAGCATGCCAGATCTAACGATGTTCCCTCCTTTCCCTTCTTCACAACTTTTGTCCAACAATTTATACTCAGGGATCAATGTTGGTTTATGTTGCGATCAAATTTGACTGCAACGTTTATTGACTATCCGAAAGACTATGTTTTTGTGGACAATCTACGACAACAATACTTAACAGTGATTGACTTGGAAAAGTGTCATAATCCAAATAAGTTAACCTATGTGTGTTCAGAAGCAATGCCTATTCTGACTTATGTTCCAGGTCAGGATTGTATAGCCACATTACTACATCCAAACATCCAAGAATTACCTCAAAATTGTAATGTAAAGTACTTACCTTTAGCTCACACCCTTTGGATACCATTATATATGAGTAATGAATGGTTATATGTGGCACCGCAAGTTGAACTGTTTACAACTATTTGTAATGAGAAACGTGAATCTCATAGACTTTTAGGAAGAGCACCAGTGTCCTTAGGCAAATTATGTAAAGGGTTAACAGCAAGAAGTGTGTTAAATCCACTGGCCCATTTTGAGACAAACAATACCAAGGAAGACATCATAAAAAATTAAAGTATACCTCACGCGTAATGTAAGGAGGTACGGTAGGTATGACATGACATGACATTTATTACCTCCACGAGTCGAAGCGAAGTCAGCTTCCAGCGTGCAGGCATAAACATTTTCAAAATTCTCCCCCACCCTTCCATTCAAGCGCAGTATGAGCAAGTAGCGTTTATGTGTGCCAGTACAGTTGTCCTTAAGCCGTCAAGATAAATAGTAAAGTAATCAGAAGCGCAATTCTGAGCGATAACGCTTGTTGTGTCAACCTCGAGAAAATGAAGCAGTACTATCCGGAAAAGCATAAGGAAGCTTGAAATGGTGATACGCTACCTGTGAGGCGGCGCCGTGGCCGAGCGGTTAGCGCGCTCGCCTACCACCTAGGCGGCCCGGGTTCGATCCCAGGGACCCGCATGTGGTATTCGTGGTGGACGAAGCGGCGTCAGGGCGGGTTTTCTCCGGGTACTCCGGTTTTCCCCGCCATCTCATTCCACCGGTGCTCCATCTTCATGTATCATCAGTGTCACCGCCTGCGGTGCCGTAGTAGTAAAAGCGGGCGTTAAACACTACAACAACAACAGCTACCTGTGAGAAGCCTCCTTGACACGATAAAGCGAACACGTTTTCTCGGTATGGAGAATATTGTGACATATATTGTAAATTAAAGGGGTAAGTAAGCAATTCATATGTGAAAGTATGTGACAGGGATTGCTAAGGGTAAAGTTAGCTAAAAAAGATGAAGTTGTATGCTTATAGCGTGCATGAAGGTGAATATGTGCCTCTATAGATGGACATGGATCGTTCGATGCCTGCAACTATCCATCCCGTGGGCGAGGAAAAATGTGTCAAAGAAGAAGAGGAAGCAGAATATTAAGTTAAAGAGTTAAAAGAACAACAATAAAATAATTCCATTGTGAAAAACTGTTTTTATTATTCTCATTGGTACAGCGGAGATCGTGTTTGCAGGTCGGATAAGAAGCCAGAGAAGAAGAGAAGCAAGACAAAGCATGTCAGCAAGAAGAAGATCAGTTCTGCTGTAGACCACATTATAATACTTATTTTCGGTCTCATTCCAGAAAGCGGCAAGGAAGATGAATCCCAACATTGTGTATATGCTTAACGACATCTCCATCAGCTCGAATTACGTGGAATACAGAATGGAAGGGAAGTCATTACATGAATTTAAACCAGTGATAGATTTCGCTATTTGGAACACATTTTGTATCTTAAGTTTTTATCTCTGACCAATTCATAAGAAGATATATTAGTTTTGTCGAAAACAACCTGGCAACACTGCAGATTGCGTGGGTATCACTCTCCCTAGCTCAGTACATAAACAAAAACCCTAACGGTGCGTCTTGAAAACAAACGACGCATACCCTGCCTTGTCCGTCTGTATTTGCTGTGCAAGCGTAGGCCAATAACAAGCGTTAGCTCCCAAAACATTACGCCATCCTGCAAGCGACCGACCTGTTTACATCCAGAAACCGCTTTGAATTCTCTGAAGACCTCAACGCATTCTTGTCGAGTTACTTCGCGTCTGAAAAAGCTGCTCGAAGTATTCCTTCAATTCCTTTAAATTATTAATTATTTCGAAAGCCTCTGAAGAAGCGGCAAGCCATGAGTGCTCTATAATATTTCAGCGTGCTAAACCACCAAGAGCAACTTATCACGTTAGAAGATCACAAACCTACCTGACCATAACCATGACTTGCAAACCGACTTTACTCACTCTGAGCAAAACAGATAAAGTGGTCAAAGACTCCTCATTCCCAGTCGCTGAATAAAGCAGACTTACAAATTCGGAATCTCTATCAGCTACCCTACAGCCTTCCAAAATATGAACAAATAGTACATGCCTATTCGACCAATAATAAGCGCCTTGAGTTCGCTGATCTATGATCTCGCTAATTAGCTTAGCAGTCTTCTGCATCTACATTTAGAGAACACGGAATATTCCATCAAGGATATGTATCATTTCATTAAGAAGGTAGAACCTCTGGCCTTGGGTCCACAAGAACAACGGTACCTAGAGAGAAGGCCTGAGCTTTAAAATACTCGTAAGGTGGCCGCCCATATAAGCTACTAGTTGCAAGGAACAGTGCAGGTGTGTGTGTGTGTGTGTGTGTGTGTGTGTGTGTGTGTGTGTGTGTATGTGTGAGTGTGTGTGGGTGAGTGTGTGCGCGTGTGTGTATGTGTAGTAATGGAGGGGAGAAAACTCGACCCACCACCAGGCGCGGCTCCTCGGGGTAGGCAGGATAGGCATTGCCTGCCCTACCGTAATACATCAACGAATAATGTTTAGCTATGATTCTGCATTTTATCATTTGAACCGCCATTTTTCCTAAATTTTAGTTCAAGAAAAGTTTTCTCGGTTATAATGACCAGCGCATGGTCAAATCCTAGAATCTTAATTCCGATTCATCAAAAATCCGCTGCGTGTTTGAAACGCGCAGCAGAAATGACACGTATGGAACCGGCATACTGGAGAGCAGGCTAGTTTAACCTCTGCCGGCACGGCCCCCTTTTATCAGCGCGAGGCCCTTGAACAAGGATAAGGAAATTCCCCGCCTTTATATGCACTCCGAGCATGCGTAGACACATCTGCCAACACTCCGTTGCCAGAGCCGGCTTAAATCCGAATTTATGCGACGTTTTCCGAACAGCCACACTCCACGAACGAAGATCTCTGAGATCGGAATCGCGGAATCGTTTCTTTGTCATTTTGTGCTAGTATTATTGTGCATTGTGGTTTTGTTTAATGTGTTGATGGGAAATAAATACCTTTTGTCTGTAAATACTTGCAAATTAGGAGGTGTTTTTGTATGTTACTGTGTTATAATATCAGTATCACTGACTTAATTAGTGAACCATTACTAAGTACTCCATTGTGGTATCAGTCGCATAGTTGGCTGACAAACTCTGAAGTTAAAGTTAAACTTTATTGCTGGCCGTGCCTCTTGTCTACTAAAGAAGGAACCTGGAACCGTGACGGCTATTCTGATTTAAAAAAAAAATTATCAAAAGCCATTCAAAGACATGAGAATGAAAAAGAACATATTTTTAATTCCGTGAACTAAAGAGGCTAAAAGAATATCTATCTAATTTCAGAGATGCTGTCTGAACATGAGAAAATTTCAAAGCAACAATATAACAAAAGGGTTGAAAAAACGGAAATTATGAAGAGGCTAATTGATGCTGCCGTACTGTTGTGTAGACAGGAATTGCCATTTGGTGGCCACGACGAAAGTAATATGTGATTAAATAGGGGAATTTATATTGAGACTTAGGAGTTTATTCCGTCACAACGAAGAGTTGCGTCACTACTGAGAAGAATTAGGAAAAAGTTTGACCGGCCTCCCTAAAACAATTCAAAATGATCTAATTGATTACATTTTTTGAGAGATCGTGACAATAATAAATACTGGTATCAAAGAAGCTGCAATCTTTTCAGTTCAATGTGAAGCAGCACATCTCTCCAACCACCATGTAATCACCATGTACTCTTTATGTAAATTATCTGTTAATTATGTAACTGTATGTTCCCTTTTAGAGTCTTAATTAAACGACTCCTTTTGCATTAGAAGTCTCTCGTGTTTGATTTTAGAGAGAATGAGACCTTTTCGACAATTCCTGGTACTGATTTAAGTTCTACAATCTATAAGAAGGTTTACGACATATAAGCACAACAATACGACAGATGTGTCGGAAATCTCGCAATTATCACATATTGTAAAGTATATAGATAATTTGGGAGCAGTACAAGATAGATTACTTGGCTTTCACAACGTTGGTTCAAGCAGGACTGCTGTAGATTTGTGCACCTTATTACTTGAAGTTTTAAAGGAATATAATATTAAAGATGAGTTAATTGGTCCGTGCTATGATGGGGCTAGCGTAATGGCTGGTAAGATTTCAGGACTCCAAACCCCTGTAAAAGGACATGCTCCGAAAGCTCTGTTCACACACTGCTGCACCCATAGACGATCTTGTACTACAGAATGGGACTAAATGTATAAAAGATGTATGTCTTTTCTTTTCTAATCTACTCTTAAGGTATTTCCTGCTTATTTTCACAAGTCGTCCAAGCGTACAGCAGTTTTAGACAGGCCAGTAGGAAAAATGATACCGGCGACCTGCAATGTACACTGAAGTTCTAATCCCAAAATTCTCGAGACCCTATTCTGCGAAAGAGATAAATTAATTTATGCCTGTAGTGAAATTGAAGATGATCACATTTCTAATCCTGGATCAATAATTAATGGAGCTATAGAACTAAAGAATTACCTCAAAAATTCTAATTTCATCTTTTTGTTAAATGTTTATAAACACATATTTTCAATGACTGAAATTCTTTTCGACATATTGCAGAAGAAGTCATTCGATATACAGTATTGTTTCTCAGCACTACAAAAGCACATAAAGAAACTTGAGGAAATGAGGATTGAGAAAAACGCTGAAGAATACATCAGTATATTAAATAATATAAAAAATCTCAAAATTGCAATTTTCACCTCAAATAGAAACGCAGTACAATACTGACAGCTTTATTTCGAAATGTTTGATAACATCATTTACAATTACAGACAAGATTCACAGACATAGATAAATTAGAATTTCTCCTATTGGTAGACTCTTCTAAATTTAAGGAATTCAAAGACTGTTTTCTATCCAATAGAATATTGGATAATAAAATAATAATAATAATAATAATAATAATAATAATAATAATAATAATAATAATAATAATAATAATAATAATAATAATAATAATAATAATAATAATTAATAATAATAATAATAATAATAATAATAATAATAATAATAATAATAATAATAATAATAATAATAATAATAATAATAATAATAATAATAATAATAATAAAATAATTAATAATTAATAATATATATTATATGCTATATTATTAATTATTAATTATTTACTATATTATTCATTAATTCAACAATTATTGTTGATAATAATAATTACTATTAATTATTATTTTTATTATTCATTATTATTACAATTATCATCATGATTATGATTATCATCATCACACTTTGCCTACCCTAAAATTTTGACTGCGAGACGCCACTGTCCACCACGACCCTGACATGGAACTTCTGCGGGATACCACCCCCTAGAGGGAAGGGATGACACGAAGTGAGATCGTACGCTTGTTAAAGAGCGGGGCCAGCGAAGCCTATAGACGCACAGAACTCCCTAACAGTTACAGATGTTGGCACCTGGCGCACAACCGAAGTGTTTCTGCTACCCAGTGAGAGGGCGATGAAAAATTACTGCTAACCTTAATATTTAGCTGCATCTTAAGAAAGCCAATATTTTGTAATTCAGAAAAATATCATTGGCTTTATATTTTAAATTTCAGATATACATTGACACATCAACTGAGTTTGCGAAAAGACTAACGTTTGTTGATTTGGAAAATAAACTTTCTTTGGTCAGGTTAGATTATGAATACGTTTCCAAATGCCTAAGTCACATACATGTTTATAAGCTACTTAAAACTTATTTGTCCGATTGTCCGCTAGACTAATAAACAAGAACAGAAAATGGATGCATTATGAACTGCAAAACCACCCAAAAACTTGGGTAAGCACCGGTCATACATGTCAAGAGGACTGACGGTACGCTTGAAAGTACCATAAGGGTTCCTGTTAGAACAGAAAGAGCGATTCAACTGTAAATTAGGTACTCAGAATCACAATTGTGAAGTTGCAAAGACGCAGTGTATTCCTATTCAGAACGCATTACTTTTTTCATATTAAGAACAAATTAGTTTGTTCTGAAGGTAGGCTAATATTATATCTGCATGTTTTCGCTGTCGTGAGATAAACCCGAACGCTTATTTATATGCTCCGAGTATTGAGGGTTAAAGAGGGGCATATGCATAACTTGCTATCTGCTTATTGATAACACTGAGCTCTCCACGTGGAGAAGCTGACGACTGCCATGTATCTCCTTTTAAAAATCAGATTGTAGATACACGCATTGCATGCGACAACGGTAACCTCCGGATACCATCCAGAACATCGGTCATGTTTAATCTATGTACACACCTATAAGCCGCTTGCATGCTTGAGCGTCAGCAACTTTAATCACCATTACTAACCGGGGTGCTTACGCGGAATCCCACTAGCAATCACGTATGTCAGCAATAAACAAACTCCAGCTTGCATGTCTAATCTAACCGCATGGACATGGGGAGACGGTGTTGAATGAGGATGATCACTGCCGAGAGCGGCAGTACAAAGCAAATACACTGGGGGGAATCATAACAGTTAAAAACATAGGGAAACGTCATGTTATATTTTGGCATCTAATTCTCGTATGACTTAAAGTAATTCACTACATTTTAGTTACACAAATTAAAACACTTTCGTATATGTTTTTCATATGCATACTTTGTTACACTTGTTTTCATTCTTTTCTTTTTACTGTCTTTATTTCATTACCGTTAAGATACATGTCAATATATCTAAGCAAGGATTAACTAATCACATAATGGGATACTCCGAAGAGTCTTAATATCTTGCACGCATGTAATTAAATTCCAAGAACTTTTCCGTAATCGTTATGCCCCTTTTGCCCCGTAGTGTATTTAATACGTTCTGCATTTGTAACATTTCTTCTCATTTATTATAGCGAGTGTGAGAACATTCATCTACATATATCTAGGTGATGAGGTAAACAAGTTTTCAAGTTTATTTTATTAAGAAAGTATTGGCCTGGTGCCGATACATTGGGTCCGGCTTACAGGCTATAATTTACATTTATTTATATATAATAATTAACTTTGTTCCTATTTACATAATTTTTTATGTACATAAAACCCTTACGGTGACCATCATTAGGTCACCGAGAATAGTTTATAATTGTCTTTTTTAGGGTTCTATTTCTTCTTTGTGTTATATACATATGTACATATTTACACTCACGCATTCACCCACGCACACACTCATGCACACACACACACACACACACACATACACGCACACACATATCTTCACTGGGCACACCAGAAATATGCGTCCCAGCTCGCGCACTGCACTATTTACACTATATACACTGTCCCACGGTAGCAGCTCCTGAATATTTTCCGAGGCGAGGACCTCTGCCGGAACATGTATATGGTCTAGGAACGAGGCTGCGTGACCGCGCATTAGTCGACGAGCCGAGTCGCTTCTAGAACATTTTTATCCTGGTATGCTTGCGGTGCTTCGGCTCGCCTTTGCCAATGTTGGCGATCACGTCATTTTCGTGGTTCCTAATGCGCGTCCACGCCGCCATTGCTCTTTTTTCTATGATGGATGAATGGGATCCGAGGTTCAAGGTGTAGAGTTTGGGTGGTGGTGAGGAGTGGAGCAGAGAGGATTTTTCTGAGGGAGAGGTTTTGGAGAGTTTGAAGTTGTTTCAGGGCGGTTTTGGAGGCGTTAGCCCAGGCCACACATGCATACAGGACCACCGATAGAATAAATGATCTATATAGTATCAGTTTTGACTTCAGTCACAACTGTTTACTACGGAAGATGGGGCACACAACTTTAGCCGCTGTCTGCCTTTATTGGCGCTATTTTTATGTGGGTGGACCAACACATTGTGCGGTCCAAGGTGACACCTAAGTTTTTGACCTGCTGAAGGCAGTGCAATATTTCCACCGACCGTTAGGTCCATTGCCAAAGTGTGACGCCGCTTGGAGAAATGAACCAGCTGGCATTTGTCGGGGCTAATTTTGATTTTCCACTCATGTTGTCATGAGAGGAAGTTGTTCACATAACGTTGCATTTCTGCAAGGCCGAAATGTGAATTTCTGTGGTGGTTGTATATTGCAGTGTCGTCAGCATACATAGCGACCTTGCATCTGGCGTCCACTGGGTAGTCATTAGTAAATAGTATATACAGAAAGGGTGACATTATTGCCCCTTGTGGGACGCCAGCTCGCATCGCTCGCTCTCGAGAGGAGGAGCGGCCCACTTGGACGTAAAACTGCCGTTTTTCTAGAAAATTGTGCAGCAAGTATAGATAATTTTGAAGAGCCGGGAAATTGTGGTGCAGTTTGTAAATGAGGCCATTGTGCCAGCACCGGTCAAATGCGGCTTCTACGTCCAGAATGAGGTAAACAAATAAAAACATGGCTGATAATACACATTTTGAATGACATCGTGGTTTACGTAATACTTGCAAAACTGCCTGCTTGGACATATTTGAAGACATCGCTGGTGTCACCGCCCCTAACACACAGCCTTGACTGGCCAACGCAGAGAACAGAGCTGTCACTGTTATATCCAATAATATGCGATGAATGTCTGACGATAGCCAATCACAGGTAGTATAATAATTTATTATCCACGTAGAGTGCACTCAGTCCGATAAGGTACCTGTTAAACCAGTTGGAGTTGGTGCCACTTATCACGTTTAACACCTTTAGTGTGATGTTCTAATTCTGGGATAAACTATACCTAGTACGAACTGCATTCCATACAATACTTAGATTTCGAGATTTCACTAAAAGTACATGTTTTTGGGGCGCCTGAATAACAGAGAAAACAGAAAGAAGAAAAGCACATTTAGAAAAATCTGTTGTGTTGCACCCACATGACGTTCTCCACTTTTGTACTAACCATTCTTACAAGCTCTTATACCTATATCTTCTTCGTGTTAGTTGGTATAAACATTTGTACAAATTACTTTATTGCTTATTTCCTTGTAGGTACAAGGGGAATATTAGAATACAATAGGCTTTGCGCGATAGTCAAATCTTTTAAAGCTTTGAGATCCCGTTCTCTTTGCACGCTTAACATAAGAAAACGAACAACGATGTTCCATTTCACGAAAGTTTGAAAAAAATGATTTTGTTGTTTGACGACGCTGTCAATTGCTAGGATCACATCAGCGTCTACGGTGTACCGGAATTTTTTCCCGCCGGAGTTCTATTACATGCCAGTAAATCTACAGACATGGAGCTGTCGTTTTTAAGCACACTTAAAAACCATCGGTCTGGGCCGGATTTGAACCCGCGACGTTGGGATCAGTAGGCCAGTGTCTAACCAACTGAGCCACCCAGACCGACGCGAACAGAAGTTTTAAGTTTTCCGAAACTGACACAAACAACAAGGAAAATCTCCGAAATAGTTCACTCTATAAACAATTTATTCAGACATAAATTGTGTATTTTAGTGAGATTTACACTTTTTGTATATTAAGAATTTGTCTATATCTTACGGTTTAGTAGTTATTCAAATGTCATCCAGAGTAAATACGACTACAGGGGCTATAGCCAGAAAATTCAAAATATACATTTCATTTGTCATACAAATATCATTAACATAAGACATTTTAATCAAAATCGCTACACATTTTAAAGAAAATCAAAATTTTCGAAAAATTTGTTCATGTAAAGGGTGGGGCTATTTTCTTCAAAATCTTCGTGTCGCATCCTTGAAAGACTAAACTTAAATATCAACTTTGGTTTTTAACCGACTTTTGGTTTTTGAGTTATGCTGTCCACATACTGTCAGACACACACACGGACCTTTTTCTAAGGTGTTTTTTTTTTTTTTTAAATCCGTGGGTCTCAACACATATATTTTCGGTGAAATCTCGACATCGAATTTTTGGGTGGAATACAATACTTCCTTCTACTTACCAGTAGAGAAAGTAAAAATAAGTCATATGTGCGCGCGCGTGTGTTTGTGCGTGTGTGTGTCTGTGATATATGTTGAAACACAAGGTATAGACAAAAATGTAAACATACAAACTGCACCTCTTATAACACACAATTAACTTTAATAACGCCAATAGCTGAAGTAACATTTTGTGGCGTTAACCATTTTGTCATTTATTGAATTTTCAATAGTTTGTCAAGAAGTGCTGTCGGTATTTAGTTGTTTTGTTACGATGTCATGATAAGAGTACGGATCTTTTATGCCAGCTATAGTGATCCTATTTTCAAACATCTGACAATCGCTGTGTTTTCTCTGTCTCCATTGTATGATCTACTAAAAGTGTAGTGGAACTATTTCTGCAAAGGTTTAATTCGTTTAATACGAAGCAGATAAGAGCTGATGTATTGCATTCACAGAATTTTTTTCATTTTGACTTCTATAGACTATTCTTACAAAAGCTTATTCTTCTATCTGCTTCTTGTTCGTGCATATAAACTTACATTACACATTCACACATTTCGTTGAGGACATGAGGATACAGTAAGCTAAAACGATAGTCCTTTTTGAAAGGGTATCACTATACGATGAGTGCGAAATTCATTGCTTTATGAATAACCATGAGAAAAAACGAATAGTGGCTTACTACTTCTGAAAAGTGCAAGCACATGAAAATGGTAAGGAACAACAAAAAAATCTGCGAAATAGTTAACTCCACAAATATTTTCATTTAAGATGGCTTGTCTTTTAAATGGATATACAATTTTGTTCTTGTGATAAGATATTGTCCATCTTTTACAGTTTACGGTTGTACAAAATCATTCAGGATGAAGAGGATTTCACAGGCACAGAAAATTAAAAATTTAGGCTTTATTTGACATACAAATATTTTCAAAATATGGTACTTTCATCGGAATCTTTGGAGTTACTTTCGAGAGAATAAAAAATAACAATTGCTTCCAGGTAAAAGATAATCTGGGAGCGGTTTTTCTTGAAAATCTATATGTAACATTTCTGGAAGACCGTAAACACAAATGTCAGGTTTAATATTTATCCGAGATTTCACTTTTGAGCTACCCCGTTTGCAGATCCCCCCCCCTCTCTCTCTCTCTCTCTCTCTCTCTCTCTCTCTTTCTCTCGCATGTTTTTCCCTATATATTTCCAGTGAAATATCTCGATATCGAATTTAGTGGGGAGTAAAATACTTCCTCTATTAACTGTAGGTTCTAACGGTTTTGATTAAAATACAATGATTTAAGGCATTTGCAAGACAATCTGTGTAATTTGAATTTTACGTGAATAGTCTGTGAGGTCTTTATCTTGAACGAAAGCTAAGAGGTGAACAAAATCTTACTACAAAAAATGTAGATGCATAAATGTATATAAAGTAAACCTTTCGTGGCATTAATCGTTTCTGAGATATTCTTTGTTATCGGTTTGAATTATCAAATACATGTAATTTTTCGAGTAGTAAGAGCATGGAGTTTTAAAACCATCATATAACGATCCAGTTTCAAAAATCTGACTATCCCTTTAAAGTACTGCATCCTGTTGACTGCGCCCGCCTCGATAGCGTGATGGTTAGCGTGTCTGCCTCACGTTCAAGAGGTCGCGAGTTCGAATCTCGCTTAGGGTAAGTTATCCGGGTAAGGTTTTTTTCCGAGGTTTTCCCTTATCCTGAGAAGACGAATGTCGGGTAACTTAAAGCTCCATGGACCTCGGGCTCATTTGAGCATCATTTCACCCATTTCATTTCATTCATTCGTCCGATATGACACAATGTTGGAGGACGTTAATTTAAAAAAAAAAAAAACTGTTGACTGCAATGAAATGTGTAAATAGATAATGAAGGTTTAAGTATTTTAAGAATAAGCTGCAGAGAGTGTTTTGAGAAAGTTATATGGCATTAACACATCACATTTTCCTTAATAAAATATGCACTTGTTTGGTCATTAGGCAGTTTTTCTAAAATGATCACATATGTGCTGGTAAGGTTAGATCTGCTGCCAATAAAGCAGGATCAACCTTGTAATAGTGCAGTTGAATTGCACATTATCATATGAATATGCATTGTTGGTCAAGCATTGCTACTCCCATCATTAGAACAATACCTGTCATTACTCACCAGAACATCCGTATAGGTCAGATGAAGCACGAAAATCACAGATACAACTATGAATAAGCCGCGCATTTTTGCTTTGTTGAAGACAAATGAACTTCACAGAGTATAGTATTCACACTGAGCAGGTTGAATCATCGCTACCAAGTTTATATAGGTCCGCGCGAGGAGGAACAAAAGAGGGAAGGACGTGGTATGGAGGGGAGACTACGTTCAATCACCAAGAACAGATCACACTACTATGAAGCCGTTTATTCATTAAATAACATCGGCTTTAGGCAAATGGGAAAGGGAACTGCACTATAATTTTGCTTACTGTAAGCAAACGAGATATGCAAAATATTAAATTCTAATCTACACTTGCAGCTTTATAACTATAAAAAGGAGTTAAAGATTTCCAGTGATGAGAAAGAATTGTAATATGTATGTCAAATCTGATCATATTAAAGAAATCATCATCATCATCATTGAACGTTTTGACCCATGGATTTAATACCTTTGCTATCATTTTCGTGCTGCTGAAAACCCCCACACCGTTTATTTTCCAAAATTCTTAAATTCTTCCTTTTAAAATGCATTTTATTATATTTATATGAATTGTTTCCTTCCGTTAGTATCCCCAATAACAATCTTCCTGACCTTCTATACCTACACAGTGGAACTTGGATAATTCGAAGCTGAAGGGACAAGAAAAGAGTTCGAAATATCCAAAAATTCGAATTAGAAAAGCTACGCCTACAATTGACACCTTAGTAATGTAGGTACGTATGGCCATCAAGATTTACCGGTTGTCTTACTTTTTCGATTATTTCCTTCTTCACACGGAGCACTTCTTAAATTTCCTCCTTATTCATCAGAAAAGTTGACACTGTGGTATCCCGTATTCTTTCGCGATTTCAGATTATTTCTTCACACTCTTTCCAATTTCTCGAATTACGGCGACTTTTTCCACAAAAGTTAAAGCTTTGCATTAGACATGGGATTTCCTAAGAAACACAGTAACATTGATTTGCAACACGCTGAACAGTAGGAAGCTATCCTTACTGTTGGAAAGAAGCAAGATTAATTATACTTAAAAAAGGTGCAGATAAGGACCCCAAGGATCCAAAGTCATATAGGCCGATCTGTCTACTGAATACTCTTGGCAAAGTTTTGGAAGAATTAATATGTAAAAGATTAAAAGAATTCCGCTTAATGATTGGACTTAATAATAAGCAATATGGCTTTAGGAAAGGTTGCTCTACTGAAGATGCTATCAATAAATTAATAATATCGACTAAAGCTTCAACCTCTAAGTATGTCATTGGAATCCTAGTTGATATTTCTGGGGCGTTCGATAACCTTTGGTGGCCGGCACTCTTTGAAAGATTGCGACTTAAAGGAATTCCCAAATCCTTGTATTTGATTTTATTGGATTATTGTAAAGACCGGAGAGTGATTATTAAAGGTGCCAGTAGCAATTTAATTCGACACATCACCAAGGGATGCCCCCCGGGTTCGATCCTCGGACCAACCTTTTGGGACATCTTATTGGAGACCTTATTAGATGAATTGACAGGTAATAATAATGTAATGGAGATTATTGCATATGCCGATGGTATATTATTTTTAATCGAAGGCAACAATAGAAATGAAATTGAGGAAAGGGCCAGGAATTTAACCACAACATTAAGCGGTTGGTGCAGTGCAACCAAACTACAAGTGGCCCCAGCCAAGTCAGCTTATATGGTTTTAAAAGGAAACTTTAAAAGGAATCCTACAATTAAATATAATAATCAAAATATTAGAAGACAAAACGAAGCAAAATATTTAGGCATACTTTTAGATGATAAATTACTTTTTAGAAAGCATACTGAGTATGTTAGGACAAAGGCAGAGAAAGTTATGATGAAATTAGCCAGAATAGTGCAGTTTGAATATAGGATACCGTTTAATGCAATAACCTCGTATCATACCAGCATTTTTGCATCCATAATAACGTATGGCGCAAGTGTATGGGCGTTTAGGATGTGGAATGTCCAAATTAAAACCTTGCTAAGAAGAACTCAGCGAAAAATTTTACTAAGGTATATAGGAGCTGTCAACACGATACCGACACTAGCACTATTAGTCTCCATTGGCGTTTGGCCGATCGATTACACCATCAAGTTAAGAGGGGCAATTTTCTGGCATAATAAAGGAGAATTAAGGAAGGTCCAAGACATAGTGGGAAGAAATTGTGCAAATATAAGAGAAATAAAATGTAATTTACTTCTAAGTTTTCAAGAGGAATGGGATAGTACGATCGCCGGAAGGAGAACTTATCATCTTTTTAATAATATTAAAGAAAGATTAAAATTGAAGCATGTGCAGCCCACTAGAGGTTTATTACATTATTTAACTGGGCATGGACCATATAAGACATACTGGCTAAAAATACAAAGGACTGATAACGATATATGTGGCAGATGCAATGTGCAGGACACACCTGAGCATGCGCTATTTGAATGTGTTAAGTACAGCGAGCAAACAAGAGAAGAGAGACAGGCACTGAGCGGCAATTATATTTATAACATTATTAGGAATAAGGATTTATACGAGCATCTTCACAAGCTGGCGGACAAAATAAGTAAGATTGCGTGGGAGGAGGAGCGATTACCAGCTAGGCGACAACCACATAATGTTAATGTAGTTATAGAACCAAGGAGATTGAGATCTCACCAGATACAAGAGGAAAGAGTAGTAGCACAAGATGAGGAGGTTAATGATAATAGATATAGAGGAGAGATCGTAGGGAGAGAGAGAGGAGACGGATCGAGATAGAGGAGAGATCAGCAGGGATAGAAGGGGTGATGTGTAGAGATGGAGGAGAAATCAGTAGGGAGAGGTGAGGAGATGGATCGAGATGGAGGAGAGATTAGTAGGGAGAGGAGATGGATCGAGGTAAAGGAGATTTCAGTAGGGAGAGGAGAGGAGATGGATCGAGATAGAGGAGAGATCAGCAGGGAGAGGAGATGGATCGAGGTGCAGGAGAATTTAGCAGGGAGAGGAGAGGAGATGGATCGAGATAGAGGAGAGACCAGCAGAGAGAGGAGATGGATCGAGATGGAGGAGAAATCAGCAGGGAGAGGAGAGGAGATGGATCGAGATGGAGGAGAGATCAGCAGGGAGAGGAGAGGAGATGGATCGAGATGCAGGAGAATTTAGCAGGGAGAGAAGAGGAGATGGATCGAGATAGAGGAGAGACCAGCAGAGAGAGGAGATGGATCGAGATGGAGGAGAGATCAGCATGGAGAGGAGAGGAGATGGTTCGAGATGGAGGAGAGATCAGCAGGGAGAGGTGATGCATCGAGATGGAGGAGAAACCCATAGGGAGAGCCGAGGAGATGGATTGAGATGGAGGAGTAATCAGTAGGGAGAGGAGAGGAGATTGACCGCGATGGAGGAGTAATTAGCAGAGAGAGGAGAGGAGATCGACCGAGATGGAGGAGTAATTAGCAGAGAGAGGAAAGGAAATCGACCGAGATGGAGGATTAATCAGCAGGGAGAAGAGAGGAGATCGACCAAGATGGAAGAGAAATCAGTATGGAGAGTAGATGGACCGAGATGGAGGAGTAATCAGCAGGAAGATGAAAGGAGATCGATTGAGATGGAGGAGAAACCAGCAGGGAGAGGACAGCAGATGGGTTGAGGAGGAGAGATTAGCAGGAGGAGGAAGTACTAAGTGATAACTTATGTGGCGGTGAAGGTGAAGTGAATTTGGGAAGTGATTGAGTGAGAGTTTTAAAATCCCTAATGGTAATAATAATTTGGGAATTATTTGTTTTAATGTTATCAGTGATTTAAGGAGGAAAGAAAAGTGGCATGTTGTGAGTTCGAATGGGGAAGTGCAGAAATATGAATTTGAGTTAAGGATATAAAGGTGATATTAAAAACCTATCAAGTGATGTTTTTTGTGCTGGATATCAGTACAGTTGGCCGCCGGCCACCGGCGGCCTTAGTGTTAAGTTAGATGTAGTATTTATTATTTTTAACCGGATACCGGTTATTTACTGGATACCAGTAAATTTGTTTAAATAGTGATTTGTAGAAATGTATTTGATGTAGTTATGTAAGTATATTATAAAAGGGGGGATAAAATGGGAAATATTTTGTATATATATATATATATATATTTTTTTTTTAAATTTGAATAAAAGATTGTTAAATATTAAATTATATTATTAGAAGAATGAGATATATTTTTAAATGGGAATTATTTTGGTAAGTTGAATTGAAGATTTGTTGTTTTATTGATTTTAGGAAATTTTTAATTAAAATAATGTGTAAATGTAGTTGATTTAATGTTTAATTATATTTTTATTTGATTTATTTTAGTATATTGATTGATTTTTGTTATATGAATTAGAAATTTTGTTGGTTGTTTTGGTTTGATGATTTAGAAATAAAGTTAATGAATTATTATTAGTAATTGAAATAATTGTTTATGTAAATAGGTTAAGAAATTAATTATATGATTTTGGAATTTTAATTTGAGCTTTTTATTTTGATTGTTGAATAATGAATATTTTATTAAATTAAAAAAAGAAAAAATTATATATTAAATTAATTAGGAGTATTGTGATTGTTTTAGGTATTAGAGGAAATGTTGGTATAGATAATTGATGTGATGAATTATAATTTTGAGTATGTTTATTTTGTGTATGTTGAAATCTTTTCTTTTTTTTTTTAACTTTATTGTATTTTATATTTATGTTTTGTAGTATTTAGATTTTTATAACTTGTAGAATATTGTTGTTGTAAATATTTTTTTGAAAGTTAAATAAACGAATAGGGATCTGGAATGTAAGCCCTGGTTTAAGTAATTAGGTGCCAGGGTTTATTATTGCAGGTTTTTATTTATTTATTTATTTATTTATTTATTTATTTATTTATTTATTTATTTATTTATTTATTTATTTATTTATTTATTTATTTAGTAGGAAGCTCAAGCGACAACTAAATGCACTCGTGTTCTAAAAACAGGACATGTGAAAAGGTACAAAAGCTCGAGACCCACATCTAGGAAAGCTGTTCCTCCCTAACAGCATTTCAACTACATTCCGGAAAAACAAACAATCCCGGACTGATAACCTCTTTTGCAGACACACATGGACGAACTTGTCATATTAAATGTCCGCGTTTAGATTAATTTTCGATCCACATTT
The DNA here is from genome assembly GCA_030765045.1 of Tenodera sinensis. Classification (NCBI taxonomy): domain Eukaryota; kingdom Metazoa; phylum Arthropoda; class Insecta; order Mantodea; family Mantidae; genus Tenodera; species Tenodera sinensis. Next base: position 80,275,221 of record CM060967.1, read on the forward strand.
CTGAACAAAAATTTTAAATTAAGGAAAATGAAGCTCGAATTAAATATGATTTTGTTTTCCATTGCTTTAATACAATATTCAAGGGACTAAGAAAAATCTTTGCATCTATTAAAGACGATTTCGAATTTTATTATAAACGTTCGAATTATTCCAAATTCCACTGTCTCGCAGCCAGGCACTTTTCGAAGAAAATTACACGCACCATTCTAGCATATAAAAGCTCCGTGGGATGAACGTGCTCACGTTCAGAAATGTAGGAACCAAATTTGAGTTATTGGTGTAAAAGAATCCATCAAATTCTGTTTTATCAAGTAATAAGGAGCTTGTAGATCAGTGAATTACCAGCAGCACGTATTAAGCACATTGAATCAATGTGCAGCGTCCTTTGTGTTCTAGAAACACTATGAACTGACTGAGAGATGTAACTCTCTGCAGGAAACACTGTAAATCTACTTGTACAACATTGTGATTAGTATTAAGACCACACAGCATAACTGAGATTTACTCGATTAAGTTAGATTACATCATAATATGTTAGAATAGAATAGATTAGATTAGGCTAGATTAGGATAGAATATATTAGACTAGAAAACATTAGATTGGAACAGATTAGTCCCTAGGTAGGTGTGTGTGAGGGCGGACGGATGGACGGACGGAGGGACGGAAGGATGGATGGGTGGCTGGCTGGCTGAGTGGATGGGATGGGTGGGATGGATGAGATGGGATGGTGGATGGGATGGATGAGATGGGATGGATGGGATGGGATGGATGAGATGGGATGGATGGGATGGGATGGATGAGATGGGATGGATGAGATGGGATGGATGGGATGCATGGGATGGATGGATGAGATGGGATGGATTGGATGGGATGGTGGATGGGATGGATGAGATGGGATGGATGGGATGGGATGGATGGGATGGGATGGTGGATGGGATGGATGGGATGGTGGATGGGATGGTGGATGGGATGGATGAGATGGTGGATGGGATGGGATGGTGGGTGGGATGGATGAGATGGGATGGATGGGATGGATGAGATGGAATGGGATGGTGGATGGGATGGATGGGATGGTGGATGAGAAGGTGGATGGGATGGATGAGATGGGATGGGTGGGATGGATGGGATGGATGGATGGGATGGGATGGTGGATGGGATGGATGGATGGGATGGGATGGTCAATGGGATGGATGAGATGAAATGGGATGGTGGATGGGATGGTGGATGGGATGGTGGATGGGATGGATGAGATGGGATAGATGGGATGGGATGGTCGATGGGATGGAGGGGTTGGGATGGGATGGTGGATGGGATGGGATGGATGGGATGGGTTTGGATGGGATGGGATGGTGAATGGTATGGGATGGATGGAATGGTGGATGGGATGGAGGGGTTGGGATGGGATGGCATTGATGGGATGGTGGATGGGATGGGATGGTGGATGGAATGGATGGGATGGGATGGGATGGGATGGGATGGTGGATGGGATGGATGAGATGGGATGGATGGGATGCTGGATAGGATGGATGAGATGACATGAATGGGATGGATGGGATGGATGGAATGAATGAGATGAGATGTTTTTTTTATTAACGACCTCCAACGTTGTGTCATATCGGACGATTGAATGAAATGAAATGGGTGAACTGATGCTCAGATGAGCCCGAGGTCCATGGAGCTTAAGTTACCCGACATTCGTCTTCTCAGGGTAGGGAAACCCTCGGAGAAAGAACCTTACCCGGATAACTTACCCTAAGCGAGACTCGAACTCGCGACCTGTTGAACGTGAGGCAGACACGCTAAGCATCACGCTACCGAGGCGGGCAAGAGATCGGATGGTGGATGGGATGGATGAGATGGGATGGATGATATGGGTTGGATGGGATGGGATGGATGGGATGGAATGGGATGGAATGGATGGGATGGATGGGTTGGTATGGGATGGTGGATGGGATGGGATGGTGGGTGGCATGAGATGGATGAGATGGGATGGATGGGATTGTGAATGGGACGGGATGGTGGATGGGATGGGATGAGATGTATGGGATGGTGGATGGGATGCTGGATGGGATGGATGAGATGGGATGGTGGATGGGATGGGATGGTGGATGGGATGGATGGGATGTTGGATGGGATGGGATGGTGGATTGGATGGGATGGATGAGATGGGATGGATGAGATGGGATGGATGGGATGGGATGGTGGATGGGGTGGATGGGATGGTGGATGGGATGGATGGGATGGTGGATGGGATGGTGGATGGGATGGATGAGATGGTGGATGGGATGGGATGGTGGGTGGGATGGATGAGATGGGATGGATGGGATGGATGAGATGGAATGGGATGGTGGATGGGACGGATGGGATGGTGGATGGGATGGTGGATGGGATGGATGAGATGGTGGATGGGATGGGATGGTGGGTGGGATGGATGAGATGGGATGGATGGGATGGATGAGATGGAATGGGATGGTGGATGGGATGGATGGGATGGTGGATGAGAAGGTGGATGGGATGGATGAGATGGGATGGGTGGGATGGATGGGATGGATGGATGGGATGGGATGGTGGATGGGATGGATGGATGGGAGGGGATGGGATGGTCAATGGGATGGATGAGATGAAATGGGATGGTGGATGGGATGGTGGATGGGATGGTGGATGGGATGGATGAGATGGGATAGATGGGATGGGATGGTCGATGGGATGGAGGGGTTGGGATGGGATGGTGGATGGGATGGGATGGATGGGATGGGTTTGGATGGCATGGGATGGTGAATGGTATGGGATGGATGGAATGGTGGATGGGATGGAGGGGTTGGGATGGGATGGGATGGCATTGATGGGATGGTGGATGGGATGGGATGGTGGATGGAATGGATGGGATGGGATGGGATGGGATGGTGGATGGGATGGATGAGATGGGATGGATGGGATGCTGGATAGGATGGATGAGATGACATGAATGGGATGGATGGGATGGATGGAATGAATGAGATGAGATGTTTTTTTTTTATTAACGACCTCCAACGTTGTGTCATATCGGACGATTGAATGAAATGAAATGGGTGAACTGATGCTCAGATGAGCCCGAGGTCCATGGAGCTTAAGTTACCCGACATTCGTCTTCTCAGGGTAGGGAAACCCTCGGAGAAAGAACCTTACCCGGATAACTTACCCTAAGCGAGACTCGAACTCGCGACCTGTTGAACGTGAGGCAGACACGCTAAGCATCACGCTACCGAGGCGGGCAAGAGATCGGATGGTGGATGGGATGGATGAGATGGGATGGATGATATGGGTTGGATGGGATGGGATGGATGGGATGGAATGGATGGGATGGATGGGTTGGTATGGGATGGTGGATGGGATGGGATGGTGGGTGGCATGAGATGGATGAGATGGGATGGATGGGATTGTGAATGGGACGGGATGGTGGATGGGATGGGATGAGATGTATGGGATGGTGGATGGGATGCTGGATGGGATGGATGAGATGGGATGGTGGATGGGATGGGATGGTGGATGGGATGGATGGGATGTTGGATGGGATGGGATGGTGGATTGGATGGGATGGATGAGATGGGATGGATGGGATGGTGGATGGGATGGATGAGATGGTGGATGGGATGGGATGGTGGGTGGGATGGATGAGATGGGATGGATGGGATGGATGAGATGGAATGGGATGGTGGATGGGATGGATGGGATGGTGGATGGGATGGTGGATGGGATGGATGAGATGGTGGATGGGATGGGATGGTGGGTGGGATGGATGAGATGGGATGGATGGGATGGATGAGATGGAATGGGATGGTTGATGGGATGGATGGGATGATGGATGAGAAGGTGGATAGGATGGATGAGATGGGATGGGTGGGATGGATGGGATGGATGGATGGGATGGGATGGTGGATGGGATGGATGGATGGGATGGGATGGTCAATGGGATGGATGAGATAAAATGGGATGGTGGATGGGATGGTGGATGGGATGGTGGATGGGATGGATGAGATGGGATAGATGGGATGGGATGGTCGATGGGATGGAGGGGTTGGGATGGGATGGTGGATGGGATGGGATGGATGGGATGGGTTTGGATGGGATGGGATGGTGAATGGTATGGGATGGATGGAATGGTGGATGGGATGGAGGGGTTGGGATGGGATGGGATGGCATTGATGGGATGGTGGATGGGATGGGATGGTGGATGGAATGGATGGGATGGGATGGGATGGGATGGGATGGTGGATGGGATGGATGAGATGGGATGGATGGGATGCTGGATAGGATGGATGAGATGACATGAATGGGATGGATGGGATGGATGGAATGAATGAGATGAGATGTTTTTTTTATTAACGACCTCCAACGTTGTGTCATATCGGACGATTGAATGAAATGAAATGGGTGAACTGATGCTCAGATGAGCCCGAGGTCCATGGAGCTTAAGTTACCCGACATTCGTCTTCTCAGGGTAGGGAAACCCTCGGAGAAAGAACCTTACCCGGATAACTTACCCTAAGCGAGACTCGAACTCGCGACCTGTTGAACGTGAGGCAGACACGCTAAGCATCACGCTACCGAGGCGGGCAAGAGATCGGATGGTGGATGGGATGGATGAGATGGGATGGATGATATGGGTTGGATGGGATGGGATGGATGGGATGGAATGGGATGGGTTGGTATGGGATGGTGGATGGGATGGGATGGTGGGTGGCATGAGATGGATGAGATGGGATGGATGGGATTGTGAATGGGACGGGATGGTGGATGGGATGGGATGAGATGTATGGGATGGTGGATGGGATGCTGGATGGGATGGATGAGATGGGATGGTGGATGGGATGGGATGGTGGATGGGATGGATGGGATGTTGGATGGGATGGGATGGTGGATTGGATGGGATGGATGAGATGGGATGGATGGATGGATGGATGGATGGAATGGTGGATGGGATGGGATGGTGGATGGAATGGATGAGATAGGATGGATGCGATGGGATGGTGGATGGGATGGGATGGTGGATGGGTTGGATGAGATGGTATGGATGAGATGGGATGGTGGTTGGGATGGGGTGGATTGGATGGTGGATGGGATGGCATTGATGGGATGGTGGATGGGATGGGATGGATGAGATGGGATGGATGGGATGGGATGGATGAGATGGGATGGATGGGACGGGATGGTGGATGTGATGGATGAGAAGGGATGGATGGGATGGATGGGATGGTGGATGGGATGGATGAGATGGGATGGATGAGATGGGATAGATGGGGTGGATGGGTTGGTATGGGATGGGATGGTGGGTGGGATGGAAGAGATGGGATGGATGATATGGGATGGATGGGATGGGATGGATTGGGATGGGATGGATGGGATGGGATGGATGAGATGGGATGGATGGGATGGATGGGTTGGTATGGGATGGTGGATGGGATGGGATGGTGGGTGGGATAGGATGGTGAATGGGATGGATGGGATGGTGGATAGGATGGGATGGGATGGTGGATGGGATGGTGGATTGGATGGGATGGATGAGATGGGATGGATGGAATGGTGGATGGGATGAATGAGATGGGATGGATGGGATGGTGGATAGGATGGCATTAATGGGATGGTGGATGGGTTGGTGGATGGGATGGATGAGATGGGATGGATGAGATGGATGGGATGGATGAGATGGGATGGATGGGATGGTCGATGGGATAGGATGGTATGGGATGGGATGGTGGATGGAATGGATAGGATGGGATGGGATGGATGAGATGGGATGGATGAGATTGGGTGCATGGGATGGTGGATGGGATTGTGGGGTTGGGATGGGATGGTGGATGGGATGGGATGAATGAGATGGGATGGATGGGATGGTGGATGGAATGGGATGGTGGATGGGATGGGATGGTGAATGGGATGGGATGGGAAGGGATGGTGGATGGGATGGTCGATGGGATGGGATGGGTGAGATCGGATGGATAGAATGGTGGATGGGATGGGATGGGATGGGATGGTGGATGGGATGGTGGATGGGATGGTGGATGGGATGTATGAGATGGGATGGTAGATGGGATGGTAGATGGGATGGTGGATGGGATGGATGGGATAGGATATATGGGATGGATTGGATGGGATGGATGGGATGGGTGGATGATGGATGGAGAGAGAGGGAGAGAGAGAGAGAGACAGAGATAGATGTAGGTTTAAGGGCGCTCAACTGCATGATCATCAGCGCCCTTAAAAGGCATTTATTGGGAAAAGCCAGATATAAACTTCAATCAAAAATAAAGTTACTACTAAAAAGAAAATATACACCTAAAAATAAAAAGAGTGGAAATAGTCAGAATTAAAGCAAGGTGATAAATATGTTAAAGGCATAGTAACATATACCTAATGTTTCAAATCCTCAAACTCATGTTACACTCCGCAAGAAGCTTAAAACCTCTATCAACCGCGGTGTTGTAGTCCACTAAGACCTCTCTGCAAGTCTGGCAGGCAGCTGCAGAGAGTCTCGATTGTGCGCTAGATGGGAACACTAGCAGCACGTGACGGACTGAGAAGAGGTTGTCGCGCAGCGTATATGGAGGAGCAGGGTCCCGTTTAAATAGCAATCATGCAGAAAATTGCGGTGGCCAATTCGTAACCGGGCCAAGTTTACCTCCTCGTGACCAGATATGCGAGAAGTTACCCAGTTTATCGGAAGTTCTTTCACTTATCTAAGCTAATTACTCGGGAGAGCTGACCGCTCTTCGTGCCAACACGACAGCACCGCTCTCCGCACTTCAAGCCTAAAGTCTTCCGAAGTAACGCGAGAGGGGGTAATACTGGGTCCTGTGGTTGCCGCCTTTGCTGCCAAATCCGCCATTTCATTCCCCGGCAAAACTACGTGCACACACCACGTTAACGCCAGAAGCGTGTAAAACATGGAGCGCATACTGGATACGTTGTACAATAAGGTGGGGGTTGTACAACGCACCAAGGCTCTGAAGTGGGCTAAGGGAATCACTCAAAATCAGGCAATTTACGACTGCGCACATATGAAACGGCTCGGTATATTGTATACAGCTCCGCAGTATAATGGAACTGATATTATGGAAACCGAGTGTATGTGGTTCGGTTCCCTTAGAATAAGTATATCCATCACCGTTAGTGCTCTTTGATTCATCGGTGTAAATTAAACGGCGGTCAGCATAACCTGATAAAAATGCTAAAATAAACACGTGAGGATACTACTAATAGGCATCGTGGACTTCCGGTGTACGGTCATTCCAAGATCTACATGGGGTTTGTCAGGTCAGTAAGCGGGGGATGGGGATAGAGCTTCTCACCCTTGGCAAACATCCTAGGCAGTTCCATTGCAAGCTTCCTTAGAAGCTCCTGGAAACTAAACCCCGCTGGCATAGAACTAAGGGTGCCCTTCCTGTGCCCTTCTCTTAGAGTGGTGGTGAAAAAAGAAGCGAATGTTGGGTGCTTAGGCATACATCTAAGCGCACAACCATAATTTGCCAAGAGAATCTCACGTCAATATTGCAGAGGAGGTTCTGCGGACTCGGCGTAAAGGCTCACGACTGGGCTTCTTGGAAAAGCTCCTATTGCCATGCGGATACCCCTATTATGGATCGCGTCTGATCTTCTCAGCACAGATGGTCGTGCTGACGAATAAACAATACACCCATAGTCTGGTTTAGATCGGACCAGTGCACGATACATCCGCAACAAAATTGTTAGATGTGCTCCCCACGATTTGCCATTTAGTATTCGCAAGATATTCAGGGAATGGTCACATCGTGCTCTTAGTTAGCTATAAGCGTCGATCAAGATAAGTCCCAGGAAACCCGTCTCATATGCGAAGGGAAGTAAATCTGGATCGAAACAGAGCGAAGGCGGTAATTGTTTCCTACCGCGCCAGAAGTTAACGCAGATTGACTTCTCAGTTGAGAAACGGAAGCCGTTTTTTGAGTTCTATTATCGAAGGTTGTCCAAACATTGCTGCAGGCGCCATTATAAGAACGCCGTGCGCTGAGTCGTCCACCAATGGACATGACGAAACTCCAGGTGGAACACATTTCCAGATGAAGTTACTTGCTATAGCAAAAAGCACACTTAGTACCGAACCCTGAGGTACTCCCTCCTCCCGAACAAAATACTTTGAAAAAACCAAGCTGACCCTTACTCGGAAAAGGCGGTCTTTCATAAACTCCTGAATGAACAGCAGTAGGCAGTGGTGTAAATAACGGCTCCGCAGAACCCGCGGTGCGGAGAGGCGGGCCCGATGGTTAGGGGCCCCTAGACTGTCCATAATAGTTTCCTTAAAAATGAAATTTTATTTTCAGTTCAACCAGTTCAATCGCTATAAGAAGTGCTGGAGCAGATGCAGTTCACTGATGACATCCTGACAACGAAAGTGTACCGTGTAAGCATTTCCTACTCTTACTTGCTTAAAAGTGTGAAACAAACATACCTCCAAGTGTGTACGCTCTCGAAAGCATTCAGATAGAGAAATTCATTAAAGCACGGTATTTTATTCAATCTGGTTGTTATAAAAACCGAACAAACTACATAATACGTACGACTAGTACCTATGCCAAAATGTAGTCGAGTCGTTAATAAATTGGATTATTTTAAAATTTGGTCATAAGGTATAAACATTAATCAATATGTGTTGTCCTAACCAGTTGTTCAGTGTTATTGCTTCTGAACGATATCTGAGGTACCACAAATAGAAGTTTACTTGGGTTAATACCTGAGTTACCCAGAATATTGACAGCTAACGATTTTGTGCATTATGCGTTTAGCGAGTGTATACTGTTTATTTAGTAAAATTAAGCATTAGTGTTGGTAATCAAGGAGTGTTTTTTATTCTATGTGAGTAAATATGTGATATTTTAATCTCTCCGGTTTACTTTACTAGTAAGTACAGCCTCCAACATTTACTTGCAAGGAGGCCCCAAAACCTTAGCTACGCCTCTGGCGGTAGGCGTCTACTTATGTTCCAGATATACAGGGAAGGTAGAATCCCTGCTCGCCAGCATGTATAGTAAGCCTTCTTAAGATCGAAAAATATGCCAACTGTTTGACAGTTCATCATAAACCCGTTCATTATCTGTCTCGATATTGACACAAAATGATCTACAGTTGAACGGCGTCGTCGAAAACCACAGTGGATGTTAGTCAAGAGGTTCCGACTTTCTAACCACCATACCAATCGTCCATTGACCATGCGTTCCATGACCTTGCAAGCACAACTGGTGAGGGGAGTAGGACGCTAGCTGGAGGGAAGATGACGGTCCTTTCCAACCTTCAAGATAGGAATACCGCCAATTTTCTGGAACATAACTGTCAAGCCAGACACGATTATAGAGCTCAAGCACGAATGCTTTACCTTAAGGAGAGGGCTGTTGTAACATTTTTACCGTCTGGTCCTGGTGCCGATAGTCGCGAAGATGAAAGAGAATGTTCTAACTCCGCCATGGTGAAAAGGCGATTGTAATCTTCAGCATTTCTTGAACGAAACGTGAAGCCTTGAAATTCCACCTGGGCTATAATTGAAAGGATCTTAGGGGAATAGTTATCCGAATGGTATATAGTGGTATATAGGTCGATGGACCTTCAATACGCCTTAACTGATCCCATACAACCGAAGAAGGTGTATGTCGATTAAATGAGATACAAATTTACTCCATAGTATTTTTTGCTATCCTTAATTACTTTTCTGGACCTGGCGCGCATTTTCTTATATTGGATTAGGTTATCCAATATAGGGTGACATTGAAAAGCCATAAGAGCACACCTTCGAGCACGAATAGCTTTCCGACAATCTTCCGTCCACCAAGGGACGGGAAATCGATGGGGGTGGGAAGTCGACCGCGGAATAGATTGTTCAGCAACAGAGAGAATCGTCTCCGTGAGATGCTGCTTCAAATCATTCACTGAGTCGTGCTCGTTGTAAGTAAACACTGCCAACTGGGTGTGAAGGTTCCAGCTGGCATGGTCCAAACGCCATCTGGGTATACCTGTGGAACATGTATCTTACGTTAAGAGACTAATAAGCCATGGAAACTGGCCACTAGAGTGTAAATCAGAGATGATATTCCAGTGTAAGGAAACTGCCAACTGAGGTGAACAAAGTACATGGTCAAGGTACAAGGAACTATTGAAGGAGTCAGAAATGAATGTAGCCTCTCCAGTGTTGAGGAGAGCTAGGTTGTAACTGTCCAGGAAATCAGCGATGAGTTCGCCTCTCGCACAAGCGCGACTTGAACCCCAAAACGGGTAGTGCGCAGAAACGGTGTTGGCAACTGGGAAACTAGATCTTCTAAATCATTAGGCGAGGTGTCGTGGGGCGGAAGCAAATACTCGTATAAGTTACAAATGGTGAACTGGATGTTTGGCAGTAGAATCGTTACGGCAACTGATTGTATACCAGAGCGTAAGGGTACAGATTCTATACATACATCATCTCTGATAAGCATCATAGCGCCGTCATGTGCCGGCACACCCTCTTCTGGTGTAACATCACACGTACTGGGGTGTATCGCCTTAGTTGGAAAGCGTGTTGTGGACGCAGCTTTAGTCTCTTGCAAACATGTGACCAAAGGTTCGTTCTTATTGAGCAAAAGCTCAAGTTCTGGCCGTTGTGTTCTAATACCACATATGTTCCAACGTAGAATAGCCATGTTAATATTTGTATGGGATAAGTACTCCAAGGTAACTCTGCATTACTTTGGAGTAGGCGGTTGTCGAATTAATTTAGCCCTTTTCTTCTGTCTTGGTCTGACATTCCTGTCCGAGGCTTTTTCACACCTCTTTTCCACCGGGACTGTCCCAGTGTGGCCAGACTCCTCTAGCTGCGTGTTCTCTGCCGAGGACGTCCGTCTTCCCATATCGAATCTGGGTTCGATTGTCTCAAACATGTTGCTAACAGGTGCTAGGGAAGAGGAAAGACGCCGGTCCGAGTCCACCCCAGAAGATTCCCCAGAAGAGGATGTTCGAAGAGATCTTCGAGAAGATGCTCGTGGACTCTTGTCCCTTCAATGTATTGGGTTCAGACTGACTATCTTCTCTGAGGAAGTCGTTTTTCGTGCAACTCTTTTTTAACTTGATCGGTGAGGCATTATATATTACAGGCTTGCTAGTCTTTTGTGTTGAGTTTGACGTTTTCGTTTGTGATGTAACAGTCGTATTTTTTCACCTACAGATATTGTAGAGATTAATACAGGTGTGCGCGTTGATGTTGAGGGTTTTGGAATAGAGCTACGAGCTACAAGTGCCTTTTCTGAAATTGTTGACCCATCGAAATCGCTTGTCTGCGTTGCGATCTCTTGCCTTGGTACAGGTTTAACTGCAGCTGAGCTATAGTTACCGGAACACGGCAGAAACGGTTGTCGTAAGTGCAAAAGTTTCCGGGGTTCTGAGTAGGGCACCTTCTCTCTAACCCGTATCCTTTGGATCGCTCTTTCCACTACAAAGCGGGGCAATCTCGGGAACTGGATGGATGTTCACCTTTGTAGTTCACGCATGACATGCACCATCTTGAAATTGGTCTCCACAGCTAGGGCATGTAGCTAGTCCCTTACAAAGCTCACTTGTATGTCCAAAGCACTGACACTTGAAACATCTGAGAGGGTTCGGGACGAAAGGTCTAACTTTGATGGATTCATACTCTGCCTTAGTCCTTTGTGGCAGATCTGCCCGATCAAACGTCAGGAACAGGGTACGAGTTGGCTTTAATTCACCACCTTCTTTGGGCTGAACCCGGTAAACGTTAGTAACGCCTTGATCCAAAAGATTTTCTTGAATCTCCGCATTGGCTAAATCCTCTAATGCATGAGTATTTATGACACCACGCGAGGAGTTCAACGTCCTATGCATCTCAACACGTATCGGATAACTTGCTAACATGTTGGGTTTCAGTATTTTAGCTGCGTGGGCAGCTGACTGTGCTTCAATCAGGAGCGTGCCATTGCGAGATCTACTGTATGTCTTTACTGAGCCAGCAATACTATTCATACCCTTTTTAATTGCAAATGGGTTCATCAATATAAACTTCTTACCTTCCTGAGTTCTAGTTATTACTAAGTAGCGAAGACCACTCGATTCTGCTACTTCCTTTAGTGTAATCTTCTCTGTTTTAGAGTTTGTTTTGGGATGACCCATGGCGATGACATCCTCCACCATTGCAAATGTCTCCGATGGCATGCTCACATCCTGGGCGCCACCCCGGCTTAGGTGAGAGTCCTGGCCTGGACCTTGCTCATTGAGTAGCCGTAAATATATTGCCTAAATTTTGATAAGCTGTACATAGCTGCAAGTAACTCCATCTCTGACATACTGTAGTTTCTCTCGCCTTGCTTAAACTTCTTGACACGAATCCTATCGGGTGCACTTTCCCTTGCTTCTCTTGTAACAGACATACTCCACCACTCCGTACACTTGCGTCACAGCGCATTTCCGTCTTTGTCCCATATAAATTGTTGGTCCTCTTTTGTTAGGTGGCTAAGGGGTCTGACTATGGCTGCAAAGTTACTAATGAACCTCCTGTAGAACGAAAATGGTCCAAGGGCCTGCCTTACCTACCTGACACTCGTGGGAACTCTTAATTGCCTATGGTTTATCTTTATCCAGCTCTATGCCTGCCTCAGACACTTCGTAACCTTGAAGTTTAATTTTCTCCATGCCCGAAAAAAAAACCACTTTTGGGGTTTAAGTTTAAATGTATGCACCTCTAATTTTTTAAACACCGCTTCTAGATTTGACATCATCTACTCGAAAGTGGGAGCAAACACTATTATATCGTCTCGATATATGAGAGCCTTCTTATACTTCACTTCTCCCAGTAACTTTTTACCAGTTTCTGTAAACAACCTAGGTACGTTCACCAATCCGAATGATCACGTCTCAAATTGGTATTGTTCATCAGAGAAAACGAACGAAGAATACTTCTTACCATCCTCTGCCATCGGTACTTGGAAATAAGCACTAAACAGGTCAAGGGTGCAGTAATATTTCGAACCTCACAAGTAGCTAAGTAGGGCGTCTATCAGCGACAGCGGGAACAATCATATGACTGTTTGCTTGTTTAGTAATATACGCAGAAGCGACATTCTACTGATTTCTTTTTTACCAAAATAACAGATGAGGTCCAACTGCTATGCGAGTCCGAAATAATGCCTGCTTCTTTCATTTCCTTCACTTGGCTATTGATAATTTCCCTTTTTGCGATACCCTATTTGGACTCTGTTTGATAGAAGTTGTGTCCTTTAGTTTAATGCTAAATTCATCTATGTCCGTGGTATCCAGTTGCTTTAAGTTCGTTGCAAAAATGGCGGTGACTGAGTAACTGTTCTGCTCTGGTTCTGTTGGTGGGAATTGACATTAAATGTTGCGTCTTCAATCTCTATCCGTTTTGTGGATTCCCGCACAAACGTGTCGCCTTGCACCAAGGCAACTTCATATACCAGTACCATGGTGGTACCCTCGAACAGCCTATGAGGAGCAGCAGTGTTATTCCGTACTTGAATTGTTTGCTGCTCCGCATTGTCATATAACGTTGGCAGAATGGTAACATCCTTTTTCTGAAGGTTACGGCTGCAGTTACAGGGTCTTTACATCCGTTGGCGGTGACTTGAGTTTGGCTTTTTAGTACTAAAGGGAGTGGGGGATCCGTATCAATACCGCACGTTGCATTTTTTATTGATTCTATGTCCGATTCAAGGGTTATATGCGCCAGAAGGCATTAAATTTTTTTTCTGGCTAGCAGCTTTATTTTCGTGCCGTTTTGCAGTGTCAGCTCTACCGTGTCTTTGCCGAGGTTTATGAGCGCTAGGTATCTCCTGAGGAAATCCATTCCTAGTAATACATAGTCCGGAAAGTTTTTATTACTAATAGTTGTTCTCTAAATTCTTCTTCTCCCATTTTAAATTTAACACTGGCCTGGTGCTGTATTTCCAACGATTTGCCTTTCTCCGTGCGAAGTATTAAGTGTGGGGGAGCAGCCTGTTTTCCTTCGTTTACTAATCTACATCAATTATGCTTACCAAGCTATCCGTGTCTATTAGAAAATTTATCTGCTTTTCTCCCCGGAGCAACCTTACTGTGTTTAGTTCGTTAGCTGGCCTCACCGTCCCAGAAATTGTGGCAATAGTATTTCTTAAAGGGATCGGTTGCTTGGAGGTCAGTTCCGAAATTTGTATATCTCGGCCTTGTTCGGCAATTTGCAATAACGCGGCCTATCCTTTTGCAGTAACAGCAAATTGGCTTTGCGGCAACCGTCCTTCTTTGGTGGAGGGTTGACCTATATGTTCTTTGGTAACCTGTGTTACCCCTAACCGGTCCCCGGGAAAGAGTTCTTCGTTGCTCCGCAGGTTGCGTGCTTACCTTCATCTCTTGGACCTATTCTGCTAATTGCTGAACTGTTTCAGCCATCTCCATCATTTAATGTTGCAGGCCCTGCTCCTGATTGATAGATGTGGCAGTATGTGACAATGGTGGCTCCTGTCTTACAAAATAGGTGAAGAAGTTCACTTAAGTATGCTGAAAATACAACGCTACAATGCAGACTACCATAAAATAAGCATGCACGACTCACCTATTTCTTGTAAGCTAAGCCGATGCTCCTATTTTAGAGCGGCAAATCTGTCGATAATATCATAAAAGGGATGACGCTCAATAAGATCAACTCGTAGCTCCTCCTCAATGGAAATGATCGCCAAAGATGAAAGCCGTTCTTGTGAGTGGGTTTCTTTACCAAGTCTTTATTCTCTTCAGACAAGAAAACTTCTTTCGACGGATACACTGGTTGAGGGAATTGTTAGAACCAGGGAGAAAAGTTTGTAGGTTTTCTTCAACACATCTCGATTTTTCTGCAATGAGCACAGCACTTCTTGGAGTGTAAAATCCTTATAGATCAAATGATCTGCGTAAAACAAGCACAGTTCATTTTTAAGACGTTGCGGCTTGCTGAATAATTGAGGGTAACATTATTGCAACTGACAGACTGCGTTTGGAGGAAAATCGACGGACAGATTTTGAAATTTTTACAGGAACAGCAATTTCTCACAATCTTGAAACCGAACGCTTATTTGCATCAATGTTGTCAAAAATTTCAAAGTAAATGAGCTTAGAATTCTGGAAAGAATTGTCAACCGATTCTCTTGCAGTACTCAGACTGGTGCGCTGTGATGCTTTGTTAAGCGGTGTACTGAAATATTCTTCATTGCGTTTGCTTTTTATTAAGTCACTGGTGTTTTGAATTTTCGTCATACAGTAGTCAATGTCGACTTTTTCTGTAGGATATCAACCAAAATGTCCTTTAAACTGAAAATATCATCGAAAACCACTGCCAGAATAGTAAATTTAAAATTGTTCATTTTGTTGAGAAATCCTATACTATA
Organism: Tenodera sinensis; assembly: GCA_030765045.1. NCBI lineage: Eukaryota > Metazoa > Arthropoda > Insecta > Mantodea > Mantidae > Tenodera > Tenodera sinensis. The sequence continues at coordinate 80,290,610 of CM060967.1, forward strand.
TGTGATTGTTGTGTAATCTAAATCTACATCGTTTATTAGGACTTCAAACACACGTTCCAGCGTTTGCCAATTTCGAAGTATTACATGGATGACCTTTTTGGAACACCTCCTTGCCTCCCTTAATGTTGGTATTCTTTTGGTCAAAATGGAATCCAACACCCACCACCGTTTTGCTGAACAATGAAAAAATGATGGAATACTACTAACATTCGCAAAAGAAAATGTGACACTCAGAAATGGCCCTACAGCTTTGTTTTAAAATCAAATTTAAATGATGAGCCAAACAATGTACCAAAACTGCTTGAGGAGCATTATTCTTGGTTCTTTTCTGAAGTCAATTCAAATGTCCTGACATATCACTCGCTCCATCGTAACATTGTGCAACTGATTTACGTTCGTAATTACAATCTTCAAGAACACCATGCAGCAAAAAGAACAATGTTTCTGCGGACCTGTCAGCACTCACATCATGAAATCCGAAAAATTCTTCTACCAATATGCTCTGTGTATTCACGTATCTTACAATTATAAAACACTGAGCCCTTTGGCAAATATCTGTAGTGTAGCTAGCTTCAACAGAAAAGGAATCTGAGAAATTGATTTCACCTTCAATATGGCCCTGATACGCAGCCGTCTTAGCCGTCCAAAACTCCGTGGAAGCACGAACTCGAATAGACTCGATAAAAGCAGAAGGCAGCCGCGGGGTTTTCAACCTCCGTCTTAAATGCAGTTCGTACTCACACACACCGCATTCCTACCGAAATACCAAACCAAACAGCCATCCCTGTCCAATTGAAGCGCCTCATCCAAGCAAAAAAGGCTGCAAGAAGGCTATAGCAGAGATTTCGTCACCCTAGGATAGGAATAATACACCGGAGGTTCAAATCCCTGGTTAGACGACTCCTAAGAAAACATAGGCAAGTAGCTTGGGAAAACACGCTGCGCCACGTAAACCTCCAGGAGAGGAAACCTATGCACATCGTCCGATGCTTGCGAAACCATAAAATTATACCAGGACCCTCTGTATAGCCCTCGTGGAAGACTTGTCTTCGAACCGAGGGAGAAAGTGGAGGCGCTAGCACAGAATCTGGAGATTCAATTCCAGCCCAAGAAGGATCCACAGGACGACGACCATACTGACCTTGTGGAAGAAGCGATAGAAGGCTTCTTAAAAGTCGGACCCATGGACCACGAGGATTTCCACATCCCGATAGTTACCCCTCGCGAGGTAACTTCCCCCATCCAAAATCTAAAATCCCGAAAACCTCCTGGGCAGGACCGTGTAACAGCGGAAATGCTCCAGTACCATCCCCTTCCAGCCGTGATCCATTTGACCCGGGTTTACAACTCGTGCCTCAGCATGCGGCATATTCCAGTTATCTGGTAACAGGCGCGTGTGGTGTGCGTTTTGAAGCCCGGCAAGAATCCGGTATTTCCGTCTAGTTACCGATCCATCAGCCTCCTGCCAGGTATCTCGAAAATGTTCGAGAAACTGCTCCTGACCCACCTCGGACCTGTTCTGGAGGAAAAAGGCGTCCTGCCGGAGCTTCAGTTTGGCTTTCATTCTGGCCATTCCATGACGGAGCAATTACTGAGAGTAGCCGAAAAAGCCTCCCTGGCTTACCAGGAGAGGACCAAAACGGTGGCAGTATTGCTCAACGTGGAAAAGGCATTTTCCACCTGGCACGAAGGGCTTGTCTACAACCTCATACAGCATGAAATTCCTCCTCCATATATTCACTTAGTAGCTAGTTTCCTTCAGGATAATTTTCAACAGAAAGGCCTATTGGCCCTGGAGTCCCCGAGGGCAGTGTACTGTCACCGGCACTCTTTGCTACTTACATGGCCGATCTCCCAACACACCCAAACACACACACACGTCAGTACGCGGACGATCTCATGATCGCTATTAACCGGAATCCGCGATAGAGCTACCGGCAAGTACAAGCCCAGCTCTGTGTCATCGACAGATGGTGCGAGAACTGGCGCATGTCTATTACCTCGGAGAAAATCTCTGCGATTCTCCTGGCTAATACACTAGCAAACCGCCTCCCGCGGGACCTCGTGCTTCGGCGCCATCGGATCCCTTGGGTCAGTACGGCGAAGTATCTCGGGGTCACGCTGGAACGGATGCTGACATACAGGCACTACGTCAGGGGCAAAGTGCTACAAGGGCACGCAGCCATCTGGCAGTTATATCTCATCCTCAGCTCCAAAACCATGCCTCTCCGCCTGAAGCTCCAGCGTTTATCCCGCCTCTGATTCTGTAGGGATGTGAGATCTGGGGAGTGGTGGAAAATTCCACCTTCAACAGGCTCCAGACGTTGTAGAATCGGGCACTAAGGACGATCTACGGTACTGGCTGGAGATTTCCTGCCCACATCCTACACGGGCACTCCAGTATCCCATACATTATCGACGTGATAAGAGCGCGCACTCGAACAATGTACAACAAACTCCAGAACCACTCCAACCCGCTGGTAAACTCCCTGGGAAGATACGATAAGAGTCAGCCGCGCTGACTACCATCTCTCAGATTGCCAAGGGACATCTTAGGTCCACTGGTATAAAAAGGAAGATGGGAAAAGCGACGACAATCCGTATCCAAAACGGAGAAACACCGAGAGGTTCAGCTTTCAGTACGTGACTGCCGGCCTGAATCTTGGAGGGAATAAGCACCCAACCTGATTGGCTGAAAGGGGCGGGCACCATCCGCTCGCGGACACTCCCTCCCAAGCAACCTTTCCGAACCACATAAATACCCCAGACAACACAATTTCCCAGTTCACTCTTCCCTAGTAGAACATATCGTCAACCTCATCTCGCAGGTAAAGCCGTGTAGCGGAAACGACACCCGAGCGGGGGAAAATCCCCGTTCGACTCGAACCTCCTCTGGGCCTCTCTGTTTCAACTCATCCCAAGTCGTACTTGTGTTTCTGCAAGCGAACTTTTTGTGCCATTTAGCAGCCGTTTGTATTACGTAGCACGGCAAATACTGTATTTTGTGTTGGCCGCGGCAGTGATTCCCGCATGCCATAGTTTCGAATTTGTATTTGTTTCACCTGGTTTCCTGGAAAATGTGCCTGGGTCCAGTGGAGGGCGCGATACTATATACTGCTGACCCGACATCGTTCCTGAAGGCCCTTCTACAGCAGGTAAGTCTATTTTACTACCTACTTCCTCTTCTAACAGACTTGGTTATTTACTCATACTGGCTTGCGATTGCTTTTGACTGCTCAGCTCTGGGCTTGGGGTTTCAATAATTTTACCCCACCTGAGCCTTAAATGACTCAGTCTTTGTAAATCAGTGGCCAGTTCTTCTGAAATTGTATGGATATCTGATACTGCTAACTGCTGAAATCGTATTTGCTTCCCTTGCAAACCCATCAGTCTTAACATAATCTTACTATTTCTGCTAACACAGGACTAATCGGTTTTGCGTGCGCGGTATGACACTGTGCCATACATTATCAGTCTACGTTTGTTACGGCATGCTGTACTGCTGGCCCATCTATACTAAGGAGAACACCTAGCAACTCGACAGGGACTGAGAGGGTAATCTCTGGGGAATACCCCCACCCTCTCAGCACTTTGTCGTAATATAAAGGATTCATTTTGCCCATACCTATATGGGAGAGAGAAACAATACTGGTTTATAAACCATTCCTAAGACTTGTTAGCGACAGAAGAAAGAAAAAAATTGCCAAGGCGCCTCCCCAAATTTATAAGCGCTTACGTTGCACCAGCTTATGAACGGTGACATCTTACATCAAAACTCCCTGGCACCTCCACCAATTGCAACGGACCTCTCACGAGGAGAAACCCGAAGGTGAATTTTCAGAGATGAGGAGGCACTCGAGAGAGGTTCGCGAAGGATTTGGCGGCCATAGGGTGAATAAATAATGATAACCCTGAGTTGGTGGACTAGTCATTTTATTAAAGTCAGCGGATTCGGTTGGCCGAAGACCCAGTCTTAAAATACACAGACTTAACTTGGTCAATGACAGACGGTGTGGAGGCGATTCAGACCAGAGGACGGGCGTCGTAATTAGACGTGTGTAGAGACGACCAGAACAGACGCAACACTTGGTGTCAACAGATCAGATATCACGGACCAGGGGATGTGAATCGCACGCGTTAATAAAGCTCCTGCCTGCCTTGTCAGCATTTTTATGTTATGGATACTTGACCTGGATTAGCTTACGTTACTTTACAATCATTGATGTAACCCTACCGTTGTGTTTCCAACTGGTATGGCCGTTACAATACTTATGTCCCGCGTATAATGCAACCCTTGAGAAGAAACATTATACATTTTATATTTTGTAAAACACTGTAAATGTAATGCCATACAAGTACGCTAATAGATTGCTTGAAGTTCATGTGTGTCACAAAAGTTTGGTTTTTAAGTGTAGAAATATTCAAAATAAAACATTTTCCTTTTTACAGGTACCTGCACGAATACGACAATGAAGTACCTGTCAGAGAATAATTTAACTTGCGAACTTGTGAGAGCGATAGAAGGAACCCAAGCTTTAAGAAATAATAAATACGTAAACACATTTAAAAGCCTGTTAAGGAAGAAATGCAATGCAAAAAGTTGTCGTATCCTCATATAATGTAACACAATATTATCTCCGAGCCTATCATAAGTAATGCTTTTCTAAAATACGTTTTGTTCACCTGGAAACTATATTCGTTTTGTTGAAAAAATCTTCATTGACACAAGCATGAGAACCATCGCTGAGCTATATCTGACTTGCATAACAAGAACTCATTGCATAAGAAACACGAGTCACCACACAGTAGCAAATCGCAAATTCTGACACCACAATGTACGCCACACGCCAACACTGTCTCTCCGCGCACGAAGTAATGAAACACATTATGTTCTCTGCGCCTATGTAATAATGATAGTAAAAAGGAACAAGGCGATGAAACAATGAAGAAATAAGGAAAAATATTTTAGCTATTGAATTTGTATTGTAGTTGTCAACTGCTTGAAAACGGTTCATGCAATTTCTTGATTAATACGATGCAGGGATATTTTAGCACCTCCAGCCGTAATATCAGTATCTTGGTATAGGTCGCGCGTTACTTCTTGACGAATGAAAATTTTATATGAAAGGTTGAATGCGAGTCTCTACTCAGCTTTTGCGGGAACGAAAGAGAAGAGGTACAGTCTGCAGTGAGATGACGCGCATGCTTCTGAGCTGAAGTAGTACAACACTACAAATCAATTTATGACACTTGCAGTAATATCAGCCACACGTATTATACACTATACCTCTATAACTGTTTCCACTTAACTTTCTTGCATTTATTCTATTCCCGACATCTCTCCCTCGTCTGAATTGCTATTTTCGTTGCATGCATACATACATCCGTACCGCACAAAACTTCTGCAGTCGACTGTATACACAAACGTGACGGAGGAAAACAGAGGTGTCTGTTATCGTAGCATAAACATTTGCTGACCTGTTTATTAAGGGTGGGCTCACTCATTGGATTTCTGCTCAAGGTCATTCGTCAAGAACGAACGCGCAACCTATAGCGCAGTTGGTAATCCACATGTAACCCATCTATTAACACAGGGATGAAGGGAAATCTATCTTAAGTACCGAACAAGAGGTAATCCGAATCGCGACCCCATTATATTAGCACGTATTTAAGATTTTTATGTTCAGATATGGAGTTCTGAGCCGTATACCGTAGTGTCAGAAAATGAGTTCTAGTCTACGATGCCAACATAAAAGATTATGTTAAGAAAGAAGACAAGTTTTATTAAAACTACCGCTGAAGAGTTAAATAGATGTCTAAGATTAATTTAATTTTTACTTGTGATCTTAGCATTGCTGCCAAATTTAAGCTATTTTGGTATGATTTGGAATACATGTTGAGTGAGATGGAGCTAAGTTCTCCAAATGCAAAATTTTACAGGAGAGGACTACATAGTGAATAATTTTGAGGACAAAACCTAGAAATCATCCCGGACACAGCACACCTGATACCAGCTGGCTGGTTGGCATTAGAAACGCTCAAAGTTCACCCGTTAGAAACATCGAATCAGCTAGTTTTCACAAATCTCACAAAATTCTTGAATACAAATTGGTCATTGGAAATTCCACATCTAAATTTATCACACATGCCCACAGCAGTTCCTATGAATTCCGTACATATAGAAGTAGTGGTTGCATCCCCGACGTTAATAATACTTCATTCTTGGACGAGCTTTTTAACCATAGTGTTAGTTCATGTCGTGATAAGACGACCCGAACTTCTAGTCACCATGAAAATACCGACTGTCACAGCGAAATCTTTTTGAAAGAACAGATACTGGAAATATGCAAAACAATGTTATAATTCTATGCAACATAATCATAATCGCCGCAATGTATAAAATCTCCAGAACATGGTGCCAAAGAAATCCAACCAACCTGCGGAGCACTGACCCGAAACCAGAAGCGACAAACATCGGATCGGTGGCAATTTTAGTGCTAGCCACTCCAGAAACAATACCGGAGTCAACAGGAGAAGCAGGCTAATTAATTATTAGGCCAAGAATATGAATAGAAAAAGAAAAAAAATTGTAATGTAATAATAATAATAATAATAATAATAATAATAATAATAATAATAATAATAATAATAATAATAATAATAATAATAATAATAATAATAATAATAATAATAATAATAATAATAATAATAATAATAATAATAATAATAATAATAATAATAACAACAATCATAATAATAATAATAATAATAATAATAATAATAATAATAATAATAATAATAATAATAATAATAATAATAATAATAATAATAATAATAATAACAATCATAATAATAATAATAATAATAATAATAATAATAATAATAATAATAATAATAATAATAATAATAATAATAATAATAATAATAATAATAATAATAATAATAATAATAATAATAATAATAATAATAATAATAATAATAATAATAATAATAATAATAATAATAATAATAATAATAATAATAATAATAATAATAATAATAATAATGAAGGTGATGCTTATTCAAGATGTTCTTGGGCTTCGAGCCAGGTGTAGTGATGAAGGGCCATCGACGTTTCGGGGTGTGCATCTCTCCCATCATCAGGATGATGAATGACTAACAAGAGTTAGATGATGCTGCTGATGTTGTTATTGTTGTTGTTGATGATGATGATGATGATGATGATGATGGTGATGATGATGGAGAAAAAAGAATAATGATAAAAGAAAAAGTTTGAAGGAACACACACATTTCGCCAAGCCGCACCCACACAAAAGAACTACTAAAACACAGAACACTTCCTGAGGAGAAATCGCGTAAGGATTTTTTGTTGTAAGCGAGCGTATGTTTAACCCACGACTGAGGCGAACATTCTTGCAAGGCAAGAAATGAAAAACACGCACCACAGAGCGCGTGAAATGTAGAGTCAGGTAAACACTGAAGTAACATTGGCGGCTGGTGCACAAATAATAATATTTCCTCCTGTCTCAACCATAAAGGAACAGGAAGGTTATTATTGAAATGATCCAGGGAAGGTGTGAAACGGCAGGCCCCACCCGCCACCCTCGCTCTTAGCCATTAGTGTAGATAATAAATTTAGAACTAAGATGTAAAATTGAGTAGGCCAGGAAATTAATATAATTTTCATTTCACCTACAGCATAGTCAGTTGTAGTCAGAACGGGACTCTACTAATAGCTCCGTAAAGTATGTGTTAATGAGGGGAAAATACAGGATAATCCCATAAGCGCGAACCCGGTCATTTATTACTGGAACATCATTTATTTAAGTGGAAGAATTTTGTTTTAAGGATAGAAAGGGTCGGGGCAAGCGATGCTCTCCTCGGGTTCCCTAACAGACATACAGACATCAGTAAAGATGGGTAACATAATGAGCTCCCAAGATACAGGAAACTCCCAGGTCAACCAAATTGCGTCCTAAGGAAAGATTTGTGATGTACACACATAACGAAGGTGCCAACCATGGGACTGATCACCCCAAGGTACTGGACATCGGTATTTATAAACGTGCTAGCTAAAACAGGAATATAGGGAAACGGTCTCTAGGAGATAACGAAAATGCAAAGTAATGAGCTATGAACCTTACGAGTTACAGGGTCCCGTCAGAAAGGAAACATAGGATAGTAAGAAAGGGAAAGAAGGAGAGCAAAATAGTGACACCAAGAAAGGTAAGCAGAGCATCAACTGGCCGAAGAGCAGACCTATAAGTCAGAAGTAAGAACAAAGGAAGGAAGAAGGAGAACAAGAATGAAAGAAATGAGAAACAAAACCCTTCGTCCACAAACTTCTTGATATTATTTTGTGGTGTATTGGTTAATTTTGTATGGCTTAACTACGCTACTAATGTAACAGGCTTAGAAACAACGGAGTAAAGTATTAACATACAGACACTAGGTATATCTTGTGCCTGACCATAAGACCTTACACATTCTTGTGCGATAGTAATAGATCTCTTGACCGTCTGTAACACACCGACAGGGGCGAAACTATTCAAAATTCTATTCCCACTTCCACAACTAGTGAAAGTAGTATTCATTAAGAGAAATATGTACATATATGACATATTGAATGGCAATTTGAAGAAGAGTGCCGAGAAGTTTAATTTGCCTTGACAATTACTGCAATGACCGAAAACATACTGCAAAGATTGTCCATTTGTGGTTGCTATATAATACTCTACGCATACCAAAAACACCTGCACAATCTCCGGATGTTAACCCCATTGAGCACCTATGGAGAGAGCTGGAGGACAGAATAAGAAAACACCACATATCCAGCAAATCTCAACTAAAACTACTACTTGTGACAGAATAACTTAATATTGGTGCAGAAACAACTAGAAAACTTCTCCATTCAATGCCCAAACAGCTGAGAAGTGATTTATAGAAGAGGTTGGCGTACAAAATAGCAGGAAGGTTTCTTTTTTAATTTTATGTTTGTGTGTTGTACACATATACAATGTTATGTTCCTGTATGGATACTTATGTCCTCCTTAAAATTCAAGCTCTGAGAGGAAAGAATTTATGTATTAGTGTAGAACAAATTAAATGTAATTCTATTATACCTGTACTTAAATAAGATGTGTGAAGTTCGTATTGTGAACTTTGTTCTAAGTTTTGTGACCGGCAAATATTCAAAACAAAATATTTTACTTTGTATTTGCAAGTGTATGAATACTTATGTCCATGTGTGTTTGTATGGCTGGTACATGATTCTTTTGAGAGGTTAGTAATAATTACAATACAGTATCTAAATAACATTTTATGGGCTGTATCCTTCTTTAATACGTGAAAGAGTCTTAATAAACACAACTCGTGATCGTTAAATTCTCTAGATAAATTGACAATTACTCGTGGTATTACTTATATTAACATGGCGCCCCAGCATGGATATTGCTACAGTAATGCTTGGTTCGTCCCGAGAGAGATGGCTCTGAGGTAACACGTGAGGTTCAAAGCGAGGTTTCCCTCTGTCCTCATAAGTGGCAAAATGCCAGGGAGGAGGAGTATACCATAAACTTGTACCTGGAAGTTCCCATCCCCAACATTATTCCATTTCATTTATTATTACTGCCCACTGTATGTGGTCCCCACCTTGTTAGAACTGGCGTTATATGCTATTCACATGACCTCTACTCGATCTTGTTCAAACTATTCTTACAACGCTTATTCTTCTAATTGAGAGAATTCTTTTAATTGAGAGTTTGGAAAACTATTACCTTTTTCCATTTGTAAAATAAGCTTTCGCTAGATCTCTCTGATCTGCTGGGAGCCACAAATGTGAAAGTGAGGAGATGTCTGTCTACTCCCTTGACACCACGACGTTTCATGTTATGACACTAGTGTATACGCTAGCCTTCGACCTTCTTCACGCTATTGTAGCAGTGGTCAGGTCAATTCAATTGATGTCATCTATGTAGATTGTTTAAGTGAGTAAGATTCACACAATTTGTGGTGTTGGAGCAAATCCAACAGTGTCATGTTAATGGTGATATGAAGTTGGATCAAGTGCCTACACACTTCGCGCTTGCGCTGCACTGACCAGTGACGTACATCCCTTTTCACCAACACAGCGAATGAAATAAAGCTTTGATAAGTAACCATTACAGTGTAGAATAAATCTATTTCACGAGCGTTCTTCATCTTTGCTTTAGGTTTTACTTGTTCCCATTTGTAAAATATCGTTGAAACTTCTGATTTTCTACACAATTCGGGCAAGCAAAATTTCTGGGATAATATTATTTCTAAAAAGATTAACCAAGACGTAAACGATGTAAAAAGCGGTAGCTTAAGGGCTCTAAGGCAATGTAAAATTATTTTTGTATCTACATTGCAAGAGTCTGAAATCCAAGGAACTTTTAAATTTGCTATCAGCACATTAAATGCCTAGTATCCTTCTTTTTGGAAAGCGTAACCCTCTACATACACATACGAGCACGCACGCACACGCGCACATACAAAAAAAACATTTCTCAGCGTTCCTTCAGTGCCGGTTTTCGCAAAAAAACAAAAATATACCGCATTTGAAGTTAGGATCTTTTGAGAAAGTTGCCCTAGAACATCTTTTTTTTTTTTTTTTCCTGTATTTAACAATGAGAATTCAACACCGGTCTCGTTATTGCGATGGATGCAGAGACTCCTCTCGTTCCTTCTTTTCCTTCTCGCTCCCTGTCATTCTTCCCCTTCTCTTCCCACTTTCTCTGGGGAGCAACCTGAACATGAAGTTTATGGCACATATACAGGCCGATTATGGACTCCCCACATGTAGACAATAAAAAAGTCCATTACAAAATATGTCTTGAAATGCTTGGCTCCTGAGTTATGGTTTCCAAACATGATATATACCAGAATGTTTTTCTTTCCGCAGTTAGTTTGCTTTACAAAAGAAGTTCAAAGTGTCCACTTCCTGCTTGAATACAAGCCTCACATCGACGTCTCATATCTGTGCGAACACAACTCCAAATTCCAGTAGTACTGCGTGCTTCCTCACAACTTGTCACAGTTCGATTAACAAGAGTTTCCATGTCAGGTACCGGAGACGAATATGTCAACACTTTATTATGGCCTCACGTGTAGAAATCAATAGGATTCCATTCAGGTGAGTGCGTTGGCCAAACAATTGGACCACTCCCACCTATCCGCCGATCAGGAGACCTTCGATTCAGGTACCGGTGAGTGGCCCAACTGAAGTGTGCAGGAGCGCCATCATTCAAGAAGTTAGTTTGTTGATGAATGCTCAGTATAGTGTCTTCATACACATGAGTTACAGTGCCTTCCAGGAAGTTTGTGTACACCTGCCTCGTAAGTCTGTTCACAAGCACATACATGGGGCTCAACTAACCAGTCAACAGATATTGAAGCGGCGCTGGGGCAGGTTTCCTCTCATTTTACCGGTGCTTCATGCTCATTCCATGTATCATCAGTGCCATCGCCTGCGGTGCCGTATGTAGTAAAAGCGGGCATTAAACACTACACACACACACACACACACACACACACACACACAAACAAACAAATAAAACATATCCGCCCACATGTTGGGAATGAACTGTACTTGGTGATGATATGGAAAAAATATTTTGTTGTTTTAACGACGCTATCACTGCTAAGAAGACATCAGCGTCGCCGGTGTGCCGGAATTTCGCCCCGCAGGAGTTCTTTTACATGCCAGTAAATCTACTGACATCTAGCTGTTGTTTTTAAGCACACTTAAAAACCATCGGTCTGTGCCGGCTTTGAACCCATGACCTTGGGGTCACTAGGCCAGCGTCTAACCAACTGAGCCACCCAGATCGACATGGTGAAATGGAGCAATTGTATGTGGGTTTTCATATGCCCATACATGCTGATTGTGGAAATTTGCAATGGCATCAAGTGGGAATTTTGTGATTCAGCTGTAAATAATTCTGAAGTAGGAAAGTTTGGATTTGTAGAGCACTGCTGCACGAACCACTTGCAGAACCTCAGGCGCGCAGGATGATCCGCTGCTAACAGGACCTGCACACTTTGCAAATGATGCGAATACAACTGGTGCTCTCATAATAGTCTCCTGACAGTTGTATGAGGAACATTCACTTGCAACCCCAACGTTCGTGTATTGATAGAAGGAGTCGTGTGCACAGAAACCAGAATCTTCTCTACAGCTGGAGTTGCAGATATTGGTGGTCCCCTCCGCTAACCAGGAGATGCAAACTTTACATGAGTGCACAAACGGCGATGGAGGCATTAAAATGTCTTCTGATCTGGACATCTTCGCTGTGGGCACCTCTCTTGGTAGAGACAACGAACCAGAGCAACCTTGCCGTCCGTCTTAGCATCCTTTCTGCCAGCCCCTGATTTGAGCACATGTTGCTCAGTAGAGCGCCAAGCGCAACACTCAGTGTTCGCCACGGGATGAAGTCAGTGTCCTGTTAATATATTCTGTCATAGCAACCACCCGTGGGAAGAACGTTCCGGAGAATAAAACTGTTTTGAAGGCCATAATTCAGAAACCAAACATTTCCAGACACGTTGTAATGGACTTCTTGTATTGTCTACATATGGGGAATGCATACCTGAATTTATGCCCTTTATTTTTGAAAACATCTTGAATACTAGGTGTTTGGAGCTGTACTGTTTCCCATGTTAACCGAAAACAAGGAAATTTATAAAACTGGTTTATGTAACCCACCAAACGTAATCGTGCAATAATTCCATAAATACTCACCACGTCGAAATTTTGAAGATAAATAGAACAAATAATTTGATGTGTTGCACTCACATGACTTTCTCTACTCTTGCGCTAACTATTATTACAAACTCTCATTTCTCTATCTTCTGCGTGCATAAATTATCTTATTGCTTATTTCCTTGTAGGTACAAGGGGAATATGGGAATACAAAGGACTTTGAGCGATAACTAGTCAAATCTTTTAAAGCTTTGCTATTCCGTGTTCTTTGCACAGCTAAGATATGAAAAAATGAATAACGATCTTCCATTTGACGAAAACTTAAGAATTCCAAAACTCACACAGATAACAAGGAATATTTCCGAAATGGTTCACTCTACAAAAAAAAAACCATTTGGACATAAATTGTGTGTTTTAGCAAGATCTACATTGTATAGTAAGATGTGGTCTATCTCTTATGGTTTACGAGTTATTTACAAGTAATCAAGAGTAAACAGGACTAAAGGGGCTATAGCCAGAAAATTCAAATATGCATTTCAGTTGTCATAAAAATATCTTAAACATATGGCCTTTTAATTAAAACCGTTAGAGCCATCTTCGAGAAAATCAAAATTTTCAATGTAAAGAGTAGTTTAGGATGGAGGAATTTTCTTCAAAATCTTCGTGTTCTATCCTTAAAAGACATTAAACTTAAATACCAACTCATACACACGCGCGCGCGCGGACCTTCTTCTAAAAAATGTTTTTCTTCTGTCCAGAGGGCCTCAAAGATATTTCCGGTGAAATATCGACATCGAATTTTTGAGTCGAATGGAATACTTACCCTACTTACAGTGAGTAGTAGAGAAAATAAAAGGTACAGAAAAATTATGGTTATAAACTTTTGTTATGTAACACTTTTCATAGTACTTGATAATGACCGTACCCATTTAAGCGTGTCCGCTTACCTGCACAATGAAGGGTTAAATTTTCTGTTATAACCACCTTTATTTTTGAGCGGATTTTGAATTTGTTGTATGTTCAACATTGGTGTTGGCGGCCCGAGTTTCTTAAGTTCCAATTGAGACGCAAAGCTCCTTATACCCCTGCACTGAATATACTAGTTACTCTGTTCATGGTTCACTAATTTATTTCACAGTCCTCCTGAAGATTCACACCCTGACACCACTCGAAAATACTGCTAAAACTACGTCTGTTTAACCACTTCCAAACACGGTGAATTACAGTATGTAATACACTACAGGCAAAATTAGCAACATGAATGTAGCATTAATGTATTTTCCTGGTATCGTTTTATCGGGAATATGCAACACTATATCTTAAATGTTATAGATACAACTTTTAGAACTAAATTTCATTTACAATCAATTTAAATTACACAATTCAATTTAGGCGAAAGGAGTATGTATGGTATGCGAGTGGCAGCACTGTTAGCAAGGATCACACAACGTTGATTTCTTTCATTTCGGTCAGATCACAGGCGCTTTCCCCCTCCACTCGGACTCCGCCCAGATTTTGTTTCGTCTCCACGTCCCTCGCCTATAGTCGAGCCATCCCCGCACGATTGCAGTATACCTACTCAAGATACGAAGATTCCCGGACGGCGAGGTGCAGTTCGAAATTGCATCCGTAACGAAAACATTGGCGCTCTTCCTTGTATTAGTGGTGTAAAATAATTTCAAACGAAACAAAATGGGTAAATAGAAACAGGAAGCATAGGAATGTATTTTGGCATGGTTTCTAATGTCAAGGATATTTGAACTAATGCTTTCAATCTAATGTTGCCTTTCTTTCTTATTTTTATTTATTGGGAGGGCGCCGTCCTAGAGTCCTTCATTGCCAGCCGCCACTGCACATTACTGTACCGAATTGTTTCGGACACTACAGTAAAGATTACAAAAGTAAAATATAACATTCATATAACACTAAATTAACATATTTTCAGTGGACATAAAATAAACACAACAAATACCAGCATGAATCATCCATTTCTTTCCCAAATTAAATACTTTGAGCTTACAATTTCTCGTACAACACTATTAGTGCCACAGTAAAATTAAACTGTATATTGCATTTCCTAAAATGGAATTTGTTATTGCTTTCAATCTTCAGTTTAAAATAAATGCACATAATTAATAAGATATCTTTAGTATGCATAAATAATCATACAAGATAAGTTTTTAATATTAACACAACTTTAAAAGGTATGATTTTAATACAAATAGTTCCTTAAAAAAACTGAAATTTAAGAGATTTTATATATATAATTTAAATGTCATAGGCAATTTCATAATAAAATTACCTGTGGCATATTTTTTTGTGTGTGTTTGAACTTCTATTTAAGCTCATCCTCAAATATTATTGCGAAAGGATACTGGATTATTTAATTTTGTATCTACACCTTCATTCGCGGGCAATGAAGAGATGCTCTCACAAAATAAATCAGTTCATATTTATTTGTATGTTAACTGAAAAACGATCGTGTGCGATAATATAATCTACGTAAAAAGATAGAAGAAAATGTATTTTCATGTTCCGCCATAAGCGTGTTCTCCAACTTGGAGCTAAGGGAAGTTGCACATCGAGCAGTTTTTGCAGCCATTATTGATTGAAAACATAACATAAATATGTTATAAATATACTGCTTTTGGCTTTAGGGTACATACACGTTAAGTTTAGTTCATTAATCAGAAAAAAAAAATCTGATGCGTGTACTCACATGACCTTCTCTATTGCCTCTTACACAAACTATTGTTACAGAAACTCTTATTCCTGTATCTTCATGTCAGTCGAGATAAACTTTTGCTGAAATTACTTTATGGGAATTTGAGCGATAGTCAAATCTTTTAAAGCTGGGCACTATATGAAGACTGAAATTCCGTTCTCTTTGCACCACCAAGAGCTAAAAAGGTCAATTAACGACCTTCCATCTGAGAAAAGTGTAATTATTGCAAAACTCACACAAATAACAAGGAATATCTCCAAAGTGGTTCACTCCACAAAAAATGCACTTGGACATAACTTGTGTGTTTTAACGAGATCTACTTTTTTGTATAATAAGACCTGGCCTATCTTTTACGTTTACCAGTTATGTAAAAGTCGTCAATAGCAAACAGGACTACAGGGGCTCTAGCCAGAAAGTTCAAAACATATATTTCATTTACCATTAAAATACTTTAAGCATATGGCATTTTAATCAAAGTCGTTAGAGCCATTTTTGAAAAAATCACAGCTTTTTGAAAAATTTTCCATTTAAACAGTAGTTTAGACTGGAGGAATTTTCTTGAAAGCTTGGTGTCGCATCCACAAAGATATCAAACTTAAATGCCAACTTTGATTTTTAACCGACTTTTCGTTTTTGTGTTATGCTGTTCACAGGCTTGACAGACAAACACACACACACACACACACACACACACACACACACACACACACACACACACAGAGGGAGAGAAAGAGACAGAGACCAACACATGGACCTTTTTTATAGGGATTTTTTTTTTTATTCAGGGGGCTTCAAAGATATTTCCGGTGAAATCTCGACATCGAAATTTTGGGTCGAATACAATACTTCCCCTACTTACTATACGTGGTAGAGAAAGCTAAAAATACTAGAAAAGTTAGAGATTTGTTGTGTGTAGAGACGCACATAACGGTGCGCGTTCCAACAGGAGGGGCCAAAGCTAAGAGCATAATTATTCTGAGCGGAACCGAACAAGGCTGCTTTTAATCAAAATGTTTTGTTGACTCTGGGTGTGGTGCGTTACGGTGCCAGAGACAAAAACAGTTTCATTTCCTGGAAGGCTATTTCCCACGGACATCCTGATTGATTGCTTTCTTCTATAAAGGTCATTGCAAATCTATGGTTCCGGTGCAATCCCACCAATTTATGCTAATCAACTTCTGAAACCACTTTGTTAAATGCTTTTAGTTGCTTGTTTCAGAAACTAGGTCACGCTATCTAGTGTCTACACCTAAAGTCAGAAAATGGCATGCTTAAACGTTTTAAGAGATAATGTATTCGTACTTCCAGGTCATAGTCGGTGTTGGATCTGATTACTTCATTTCTGAGATTTTCGGTTGGGAAATAAAAAGATGCCGATGTCTGTCCGTCACGTTAGAGATTCCAGCATGTCAGCCGATGGGAGGGAAGATCAACTGCAAGTACCCTACAGGCGGCCAGAGCTCATCACAGGCACAAATACAACTACGGTGGGTCCCTAACAGGTGCAAGCAGGTTCTTCAGCCCGACGGAGTTCCAGATCAACACAGAGAGCCCTCCGCCATCCAGTTCCTGCTGAGCAATCAGTTCCTGGGTTACTACCCAGCGACCGCAACACTACAATGAAAGCACTGCCCCCCCCCTTCCATATTTCCCGGTCATTACTCGTTGGGTATCTTGGTTCGAGTGTGCTGCTATGTTGTGTCAGAATTTTGACAACATTAAAGAGTTTGTACTTTCCTTGGATCCAGCCGACGCAAGTGCAGTTCCAAGGCACAGCAACTTCTGTTGCCGGAGGAAACACATAATTTGCAGACAGATCTATATTGTGTCCCTAGTTACAAGTACCTGACTGCAGCTATTAAACTATTAGAAGAACAAGGTTTGGAAAAGGAAAAATAGTGGGATATTTTTACTTCCGTGAGGGAGCAGTTAGAGGGCTTTGTCAAAGACAAACTTGACCTTGGTCTTCAGAATAATCCGGACATGGAGGATTTCGCCACATCTGTCCGAGTGAATACAAGATTTGCCCCATTGTTTTCAGTGAATATCGAAAGAAGCTTTAGCATCTACAAAGACATTTTATCTCCTAGTAGAAACAGACTTACTTTTAACAATGTAGAGATGCTTAAGGTCTTGAAGTATAACAGCTTCATGTGTTTTCCTTCCTCTGATGAGTGATAATTTGATGTACTTGTTTGTAACTCAATAAATTAGAATAGCGGAAAGAGAAATTGTTGAATTAGTTGAATAAGTCAGCACCTTTTTGTCCCTTTCTTTACCTTATTTGAGCACCTTTCCCCTTCCTTTTCTCATCTGAAATGTGCACCTAAAATCCTAACCCTGGTGATAACTAAAGGCCGGAGGGATGTGCGCTCGCATGTGATACAGGTTAGCTGGATGCAGAATGTGCAAACGGCTGTCACTTGAAGCAAGAGTTGAAAACAACGTATCGTAGTACTCTGCGAACTAGTGAAGCATTGCCTTGCAAGTGTATGCAGACACAACGTCAAGGAGTTGTATAACGCGACTGTTTTGTTTCTTCTCGCAGTGAGCTGCACACGTGGAGTAGTAGTAAGTGTTCTTTAGTGTTCATATGATGTTTGTAGGTTGTGCTCCAGTGAGGCGGTTTTCATGGTCAGGCTGTACGTACCTGCAGTTGTTTACATAAGCGAAGGGAGGAAGGGAGGGAGGAGAGAGGAAGGCAGGAAGGAAGGTGGAGGAAGGTAGGAAGGGAAGAAGGGAAGAAGGGAGGAAGGGAGGGAGGAAGGAAAGATGAAAGGAAGAAGGGAGGAGGGAAGGAGGGAGGGTGTAGGAAGGGAGGGGTAGGAAGTGAGGAGGGAGGGTGAGAGGGAGGGAAGGTGGGAGGGAGGAAGAAAGGAAGTAAGGATAGGTGGAAGGAAGGAGGGAGGAGGGAAGGAGGGAGGGTGTAGGAAGGGAGGGGTAGGAAGTGAGGAGGGAGGGTGGGAGGGAGGGAAGGTGGGAGGGAGGAAGAAAGGGAGTAAGGAAAGGTGGAAGGAAGGGAAGGAGGGAAGGAAGGAAACAAGGAAGGAAGCAAGGAATGAATAAAGAAATATTAATGAGTGACCTGTATACTTTCCTTGTTAAGTTTTTCTCTTAAGTGTTTTCTTAGGGTTTCTATATAAAGTTTATTGAAATTGAAGAGCCTCAGGGTTTAGGTTAGAAATATCGCAGAAATGCGCAAATGCTATTAATGACGGTTTCAAAGCTAAAATATGTGTATATTGAATTGAAGCCAACAGTAGTATGTTAAATGAAGTACTATTTTTCTTTAAATAGGTAACTTTTACACATATTAGATCCACACATTCTATGCCATGTGTACGTAGAAAAACTACCAGATATTAGAAAATAGCCAACAAGAGCTGGGAAAGAAACTACAAAAGGGACAAGACGATCTAGGAAAGAATTTTAAAAATGCAACGAGAGAATTACATAACAATTGTAAGCATACCCCCTCCTTCCACGCACAAGTTACAGTATTGGATAGCTAATGCATGATTTATCTGCTCACTACAGCGAGGAAATCCCCAAATAGATTTGGCACAATAACCGTGTTCTCACTCTAATCGATATGTACTTCTTTTTTTTAATGTTCCACTTATATGCCATCTTTAACATAGGTCATTAGGGCCTCTAGGGAGGATGGAGAGTACAGGAAAATTCCCATCCTCCAGGAGGGAATCGAACCTGGGACCCCTTGCACAGATGTAGGTTTAAGGGCGCTCAACTGCACGGTCATCAGCAGCCCCTTGCGCGCAGTCAGGTACTCTACCGACTGAGCTACGGGATCAGCCCCGTTCGATACTGTTGAACTGTTTGACATGCCTACTCGAAGGTTCAAACAGGGGAAAAAGCTGCAAAAGGGTTTCGGAAAACAGGGATTTATCCCTTAGATAGCAATGTATTTAATCACCCAGACTTCTTTGTTACCGAAGCCGAAGCTGCCAAGACAGGAGAGATGACAATTGAAGTCCCTATTAACGAATTTAACAATAGCATTGTATTTGAGCAAGACCGTTCAAGTTAAGTCAGCGGATCAAAGAAGCCACCTATCAGTGCAAAATGAGATTGTTTTACTCTACCTGTACCAGCTAGCAAGAAGACTCTGCCTAGAAGGGGTGGAAAATACAGATCAGCGACTATAATAACCTCCTCTCATGTTAGGGAGAAGTGGGGAAGGCCGTTGTTATGGAAACGTAAACAAAGATTGCCAAATTGGTTACACTGATGAATCGTGTACTCCTCAGGTCAGTTATCGCTAGTAGAGCGAGAGAAACCGACCTTGCTTGGCCGTTCAGTTGCGTTTTGTGTTGGTAGCCTAATTTGTTAACACGCATTAAAATACGTGGCATCGAAATAAGAGTTGGTGGAGGTACATCAGGGTTACCAGATGTTCCAAAATAAAAAAGGAGTAACTATATTTCAGTCATAAAATTTCACATAACAATTAAAACATTCAATTTATTTAGACCTAAAACGATTAATATGCCTATTTCTCATTTATTTGTTATCTAGACATACTTTGATGATGACTTGGCACTTTGCAACATTTTGAACTCGTTGCTTGCAAATTTATAAAATTCTTTAGAATGCATACTTTGATAATTTACTGATACCTGTGGTTCAGCCTTAAGTAAGTCTACAGATCTTTGTTCCTTGTGTCACTCCACTTGTTTTTCATTAGTGAGAAAATTATTTCCACAAATGCATTAGATCCAGGAATGCGAAACAAAAGCGTACCAGTCTACGCGTGTTCGCAACGTTATGTACATTAGAGACCGAGGAAAAAATCAACCCACTTTGAAACCTTTTTACACACTTCCACATACGTTATCGTAATAGTTGCTGAACTCTTCATACAAGTCGTCATTAGTAAAGCTACAATTGTTAGTGCCGCATCATGTGTAGGAGTGTCAGTTATCCCGTGAGTGTGTTCGCCCAGACCGAGAGGCCAGTCATCAGCAATGAACGAAACAGCCCCATGCACAAGGTAAGGTGACTAAGAATTGTGCCTTTAGTCATTAGACACGCGATCAACTAAGTTCAGCACATCTACTGCTCTTTCAAAATCCTTAAACTGAATTTCGGTAGACACAGTAAAAGGTGTTAAGAGAGCATATTGATTATTATCAGTAACATCAATGTTTTTATGCAAATATTTAATCAAGTTGTTATACAAATTGACTGCCTTCGTAGCGCAGTTGGTAGCGCGCTTGCCTCTGGCGCGGAGGACCCGGGTTCGATCCCCGGTACCAGCATGGGGATTTTATCCCCTCTGGGAGGTCTGGCACGGGGTGCACTCAGCCTCGTTAGGTCCCGGGGGAACCAATTGAGGAGCTACTTGATGGAGAAGTAGCGACCCCAGGTCTAGAAGACCGCATAACTGGCCGGGAGGGCTCGGGGCGCTGACCACGTCCCACCCTCCAGTACTGCACCTCACCAATGACGCCTGTAGTGGGCAGAGGTGGGGGACGCAGCGGCTGGGCGGTAAGCCTTGGCCCTTCATGGGATGTCGCGCCGGGGTTTAGTTTAGTTATACAAATTACTGAAATCGGTACATATTTTCTTCTGTAGTGATGGGGATATCTCATTCATGAGTTATTTTGCATTGCTTCCAAAGAATATGTCTTTCATTCTTTGTTGTACTTTCTTGCTACGTAATTGCATCTGTTTGAAGGTTTCTAACACACATAACTCACATTTTTTCAGTGTTTTTGTGACTATTTACAGTGGAATTCAAAAATTGCTTACGAAATGAAAATGGATTGCATATAGAATATCTTGCTCAGGGTCTTCATTTTTGACCACTGTAGGCAATAGTTTTGGACTGTCAACAATACTCCTGAAGTAACTTTTAATTGCAGCCCAATTGTGCAGCAGTCGACTTAAAGCTGGAGTTAAAATTTCTGCCCATTCTAAACTTACAAATTCCAAGAAAGTCTGTAACTCTCGCCTTCTTTTTGCACAAACAGAAAAGTGATTGTAAATTTTCAACACAATATTCTCTATATCAATAGGTACATAACCTTTTAGTAGCATGCTTCATTGAATTCTGTATTATGTGATTGGAGCAATAATTGGCCTTCGGGATAGTCTAATTTTACCTAACAATAATTGGCACACTGAATGGTTTTCCTGAAATTTACATTAGCATTGTCAGCACTATATGAAGACAAATAAGTCACATTTAATTTATGCAGTTCTGAACTCTGCAGCAGTTTCACTGGCATTTTCAACAAAATCCAATAGTTTATTTTCCACTCCTCTCTGAGGGTCAAAATAACATGCACACATGGGGAAGAGTTTACGATTGCATAAATTTGATGCATCCATGGCTAAAGAGAGGAATTTTTCAGTTTTTCAGAATATTGCAGGATATCTAAAAAATCACTAACACTTCTAGGCCCAAGCACATTCTGCACGAGCATTTCAGATTTAGTGCGTCCACAGGAAGACCAGCGAATCATGTAAATATCAGACATCAATTTATTACCACAGTCTAGACTTGCGTAACTTAAATTGTGCTTCACTGCATGGAAAAGTAGGCTCAACTCACATGCCACAATTATGTTACGCTCCCCATTGTTTTAAACATTTACGAAACAATAAGATATTTTGTTTCCACTCACTAGCTTCAACTTTCCTTTTCTTTATGGCCTTTATATTGTTGGTGTTGTTTCAGGTCAGACTGTGCACCACGTGCAATACTAAAATCTTTTCTACATAGAAGACAAAATGCCGATGTTTATCTGGGGCCGACTTAATCCACGCAAACTGTTCTTCCCATATCTTCAAATGCACCCGGTAATGTGATTTTGAAAATTTCAATTACTTTTTTGGAGGAGTCTTTAAAAGATCATCTTCATTTTCACTCATTTTAACACATTGTTGTCTTGATTACCACAGATATTTCCCATCCTCCAACTCAGAAAAAGCACAAATTAAAATGGCTAAGCCAGATGTAGACAGTTTTCTGGACATCCGCATGTCGAATCACATCTGTTTCGCAGTACTACCAACCAAGCTTCAGCCGCTAAACACTTTGCTCTAATCAACTTTTTCGCTTCAATATTGCTTTTGGAGGAAAGAGAAAAGTGAAGAATCACTGCCCCCTCAAAAAAAAAAAAACAAACAAACAAACAAACAAACAAACAAACAAACAAAATCGGTGGATTCCGGGGGAAAACGGAGCATCGGGCAACCATAAGGTAGATTTAGACCTAAGTTTCATTGCCAAGGACGAAGATGAACTTCAGGTCGGGATGTTACATTGCACAGCTAAGCTACAGAATTTGTCTCTTAAAGGATTTTTCGTACAGGAAGAGGAGGATATGCTCCTTCACAACGAACTCTTATTCCTTTCAAAAAAGAGGGAACAAAACTTCACGTGCTCTTAAAATAAGTGAAGTGACTGTAGGTGTTTCAACTACAGCCAGGTCCATCGCAAATTGTAACTCCTGGGAAAGAGAGATGAAGAACATATCCAGTTATTACCCCACTGGACAGTTTTCGTCGATGCTATAAATAGGCACATCTATGGCTAGGTATTACACGTGAAAAGAGCATCCTACCACGTGTAAGCAGAGCTTTTTCAGGGAAGCCTTATTTCTTTGAACAAAATCCTCCATGATCTGGGACTTAAGTTCGGAAAAAATAAATAAATAAAACTAATCAACAGAAAAGTGATATTAGAAGGGTCAGATATTGTAGCGCTAAGTGCTTTGTTTCTA
Organism: Tenodera sinensis; assembly: GCA_030765045.1. NCBI lineage: Eukaryota > Metazoa > Arthropoda > Insecta > Mantodea > Mantidae > Tenodera > Tenodera sinensis. The sequence goes on from CM060967.1 coordinate 80,313,810, forward strand.
AGAGAAATGTAATACAGGATCTTGAAGGAAATAGTATGATTGGATGAAACTTGGGTAAACCGCCAAAGAGCTGCACTGGTGGTACGCTTGAAAGTACCTCAAGAACTCCTATTATAATCTTGAGAGAGAGATATTCAATTGTAAATTAGGTACTCAGAATCACAATTGTGAAGACGCAAAGACGCACACTTTTTTTCGTATTAAGAACAAATTAGTATGACGGTTAATGAGAGAGGGGATATGTGTAACTTGCTATCTGCTTCTTGACAACACTGCAGCTCTCCACGTGGAAAACCTAACGGCTGGCATGTATCTTCTTTTTAAAATCGACTGTAGAAAATCATCCTTGACATTAGCAAGAAAGTCAGAAACCAAACCAAAGCCAAAAAGGAAGATCTCCGTTATAGGAAAGAACAGTAACTCATCAAAAGCCAGAAGAAGCGCGAAGACAAACAAACTTGCGAAGAAGACGTTGCTTGTGTTCCAAGTGACGATAGCAACTTGAAGGAAGGAACTAGACACAAATTTTGACGATAAAGATGCAGTGCGCCTATTTTGCGAAGCAAAACTTTATGAATATAGGAGGATAAAACCTGGATTAATAGTGTACTGTGTAGTATGTGGAAACATGTAGAATATGCAGGTTCTGAAAAAAAGATTACGTCCGTGATGTCTGCAAATGGAATCGGTTTATTTTTATTGATACGGAGATCCCATATTACTAGTTTTTTCAATGCAGAACTAAAGCCGAAACTGAAAAATAAATATGAGTACTTTATGTTATTCCCGCTAAACCAACTAAAAATGAAATTACTCGAAATGCAGCGCTTCATATTACGCACTTCTTTTTTCTGTTGAACTAGCAATGTAGGTATACAAACTTTAATGTAGTTAGTAGCTGTAGAGTTAAACAAAAGACCAGTCTATATTTAAATATCTGATGTGTTGCATTCACATAACTGTCTCTACTGTTATATTAACTATTCTTCTATCTTCTTCATGTCAGTAGAGATAAACATTTGCACAAATTATCTTATGGCTAATTTTCTTGTAGGTGCAAGGAGAATATGGGAATACACTAGTCCTTGAGCGATAGTCTAAATCTTTTAAAGCTGGCCGCTATATGAAGGCTTTGAAACTCCATTCTCTTTGCACTGTCAAACAGATAAAAAGATGAATAATGACCTTCCATTTGAGAAAAGTAGAAGTATTACAAAACTCACACAAATAACAAGGAATATCTCCGGAATGGTTCACTCCACAAAAACATCCATTTAAACATAAATTGTCTTTTAACGAGATCTACCTCTCGTGTATAGTAAGATTTGGTCTATCTCTTACATAAAGACTAAATAGGACTACATGCGCTATAGCCAGAAAATTCAAAATATACATTTCATTTGTCATAAAAATATTTCAAACATACGGAATTTTAATCAAAATCGTGTCATTTTTTAAAAAATCAAAATTTTCAAAGCATTTTCTATTTAAAGGGTAGTTTAGGTAAAGGAATTTTAATCAAAATCTTCTGGTCGCAACCTTTAAAGATATTAAACTTAAATACCAGCTTTGGTTTTTAACCGACTATTCGTTTTCTTATGCTGTTCACGGACAGACACACACACACGGACCTTTTTCTAAAAATGCTTTTTTTTTATTCAGGTGCCATGAAAACATTTATTTCCGGTGAAAACTCGACATCGAAATTTTACGTAGTAGAGAAAGTAAAAATCCGTGAAGAGTTAACCCGGGAAAAAACGCTTAGCAGATACAAAAATGGTATTTCATAAACATATCTCCCATTTCCTCTATTAGAAGGAGCGGGATGGCTCGGGCGGTAACGCCTATGGCCCGAATTCGGGAGGTCTTGGGTTCGGTCCCCGTGCTCGACCATAATAACCTTTTTTTTTTTTTTTTTTTTTCCTGAGGTTTCCCCGGGTCGCCAGACGAATGCTAGAAAGGATTTCAATATCATCCGAATTTCCAGTCTCTCCATTTGGTTATATTAATCACTTCATTTCACCCTTCATCCCGTTACGTCTCCTTCAGGGCGGAAGAGTCGCCTAGCGTCGCGGCAGCAGCACGGCGGGGGAACAAGTATGCTCTGGAAATCTCGTTCCCCGGGTTAAAAGGCGAGTCTACTGGTTTCCGGGCCCCACATGGGATGGTGTAAACCCGAGAAGGGGAGGGAAGCCGGTTTGCGAGTCCCGCGTCCCCCTTGGGAATACAAACCAGGAGGAGTGGGAGAGGAACCGGGCTGAGCCAGCCTCCGCCGGGTGCTTCTAACTGGGAAAATATAAGGAACTTGTCCTCTACTCTGTCGTGGCAACGTTCCGGCCTCCCTTCGGATCCGTTCGCCTCATCCACCTTCCCAGCATCTTCTCCGCAAGTTGTCATTGTGTCAAAGGGGAAATGAGTTACGTTAGAAGTTGCTGGGTTACTTTTATCTCTTCTCCATGTCTCTCCTCTCCTTTCCTCTCTTCCACTCTTCTCCACTCCCCTCTCCTACACTCCTCTCCTTTACATGCGAGTAAATCTACTGGCATGGACAGTCTTACAGAGGTCCTGGGGGACAATCAGCAAGCAGTCGAAAGGGATTTTAAGCTTTTGCGAAGTTTAACATGAGCTTGAGAATTTGAAACTTTAGATATCTCATTTTTATACTCTTTTGACATATTCGTCGCTTTTTTTTTTTTTTTTTTTTTTTTTTACTTCTGGCTTTTGTTGTTGTTGTTGTAGTCTGTTTTGTATATTTATGCATATTTATTTTCCTTTATACTAGTTATTTTATATTTTAGTTTATATCGGGCTTTTGCCATGAACTGTTTTTAAGGGCTCTGATGACCATGTAGTTGAGCGCCCTTAAAGCTGCATCTCCCTTCCCATGTCGCATAACAAGGTAAAAAGGCTCCTTCAAAGCCGAATGGGAACATAAGTACTTTAGTGTTCTTGGTAACAATTAAGCTTTGTGTTTGTCATGCCAAAAGAAAATGTACATAATCACAGTAACGCAATCACAAAATCAATGCATTGTGTTTTATTCGATTCCGCCACTGCACGGCTTGAAACTTATCTTGTTTCTAAAGACATATTTTTCTGTAAACAAACAGAACCGGTAAAGTTGTAGAGGTGTAGAGGATAAATATTGGATTACATTCCTGTCACCCCTCTTCACCATGCCTTGCATAGCTCTACATATATTTGCGAGCAGTTTCTCCAAATTGAACTATATTATAAGCATAGCGGATAGAAGAGATAGTGTGAGCTCTTCGGGAGTTACTATGGTTCGCTCGCAAGATGGCACTGGTGTCGCGGTCGCTTTACTTTAGTTCACGAATGCATTGTGAAAATGGGTTTCATATTATCAGTAAGCATTTTAAATACCTAAAATCGTAAGCAGAAATATTGGAAATACTGTTTTGAAACATCGTCTTTCCTTGACACATAATATAGGATGCTATTTTACAATAATGGGTATTATAATTAACGAAGAACAGTGGGAAATATCTGCTTACATGATTTTACGCTGAAAATCAAACCATAATGCAAATTGTGTATTTTTTAAGCATTGTATCTAGAACCAGCTTTTGTTTTTTACTTAAATAATTTAAATTGCGTTTATGTTCGCAACAATTAGAAGCGAATTTCTTTTCTATTTTTAATTTAGCCCTCTCTTTAGATAGCAGGATTTTAGTTCTAACTAAATTTCTATTGAGGTTTCTAATTCTTTTCTTCAGTGTAGCAATTTCATTATTGACACTTGTGTTTGTGACCTTGGAGGAATTAGAACTGTTTTCTGTGAATTCCTCATTGTTGAAGGACGGCGCATTTGAAATAAGAACTGGTTGACTGGATCCTGCATCTGGTAATTTACTGATTGTTGAATATTGCTTTTTCAGTAATTTTTTGTCTCTGTTTTGTGGAGATTTTCGGGATTTATGTACTGTAGTTAAGTACCTGGGTAAATTAGGAAATATACAGGGAATTGCCCCTGGCTTTAACCGCCATTTAATTCTAGGGATTTCAACTAGTTTTCCATGCACAACGAATGAATCAACTTTCACTAAAAAGTCCTCTGGAAAATGTTTGTCACAAATACTAGATTTAACAGATAATTTAGTGTCTTTCCTAGGAATAGGCTTTTCCCATTTGTAAAACAGATTTTTATCTTTCGGAGGAGTAAAAAAATGTCTATCTTCTGAGCAGTTTGTGTATCCTGAACGACACCCGGGTACAAAACAAGTTGACATTCTTTTTGGGACCACGGATCATGCAGTGAACTAGCGGGAGAGCTCACACTTTCTCTTCTATCCGCTATGTTATAAGTCTATATTGCAATGTCTTACGCGACGAATACTCGGTGGATTTTCTAAGGCTATGCACCTCGACTTTGTCGCGAAATATTGATAGACTTCTTCAACGTAAGCAGTACCAAAGAAGTCACTAATGAACACATATTTATCGCATAAGATTCGCAACTCCTTTCGTAAATCAAACGCAACGTACATATAACCAAACCACCACTGCTACACAATGCACGTCAGCGTGTTAAACAGTGCCAAAGTCCGCGTATAGTGCAACCTCCCCTCCTTTGCAAACGTTGGACATCGCTGGGATAGAATTTCGCAAAGGGGCTTCGGTACGTCAATCTTGGAAGATCTTTTGCACCATGGTTGCCAACCCGTACGATAATTATGGGGGTGTACGATAATTTGAATGTATGATAGTTCGATACCGGCGAAATATCATTTTCACTGGTTTGTCACACTAATTATAAATACCGACACCACTTTTACCCTCATTGCCTGTCTCCACCCCTCTAAGTCAACCATTTCATATTCTACTATTCCTTCTACCCTTTATCCTCTTGTTGCCAGTGTGCCCATATCTGGTAATCTCAATGAAGAGGGCACTTCACAAAATTGATGATCAATGGAGAAAAGCCGGAATACGTGATATTCCGTGTAAAATAAAGAAAATGTGTGTTGTTAAACAGATGCGTCACCTTGGTGGAAATACTTATTTCAAAGAACTAGCAGCCTTTGCATTATGAGTGATTTCGTTGTCCCACAGAAACACTTCTTGTAAAAGAGCTTTTTCTAAACTTGGTTTAATAAAAACTAAAGTTAAAAACAGATTGGTGCTAGATACGGTAAATAAACTTATTCTGCCGCCTCAGCTTATGAAAAAAATGTGGTAGATAGGAAAATTGCAAGTAACCGAGAAGATGTTAAGGTTTATCTCAACAGCAAATTTGTACAATGCTGCAACAGTTGAGGAAGCCGAACTTTCAGATGAATAGTGTAGAAACATAAGTGCTAAAGTTGTAATACTGATTGAGGTCATCAGTCTTGTAAGTGGATATAATAAACATCATTGCTTTTACGTTTTCATAAGTGTTATACTGATATTTTTATTTTTGTAGCATTTGGTTTATGGTGTACGATAATTTTGAAGCCAAATCTATAATTTTTTGTGGCTGGTACGATAATTTTACTTTTAAATGTTGGCAACCCTGTTTTGCACTATGCCTCATGCGGGGCACCCCCAGGAGGAAGTTTGAGGCGAGAAGATAGAGGACGGTCGACCCAAGTAGTTACTATAGAGCAGAGGACACTTACAGGTTTAAACACCGAGCGGCGTCTAATAAAAGCGGCGTCCCAGACTTAGACTTGGAAATCCTGCAGGGGGCTTCGGAGGCCGGAAACCACTCCGCCGAAGGAGAAGGTTTACCAAGAGCATTTTCGCTGCCATACAACGCCAAGAACCAGCCGAAACTTATTACCCTAAAAGAGAGCAGCCACCTGAAGGGTGGTAGGAAATGAGAAATGAAATGGAATGGAAGGATGTAATGAACATACTCAGCATTCGCCTGACAACCCGGGGGAACCCCAAAAACCCATGAGTCAGGTAGGTCAGCCGCTGGGTCCAAACTCGCCTCCGAAACCGACTGAGCCATGCCGTTCGGTTGGGGGATGAAGGTCCCCCACCCCCCACCTCCCTAAACATTCAAACCCGTAATATCGAAGCACTGCACTTCTATGTCTGTTTTCTATTAGTTTTTTATGATTAGAGGATTGGTACACCATGCTGTACCTACCTGTTAATAAGTAGATAAATAAAATTAATATCTACTACATCCTTGTTCCTCTTTTTCTTTTCCTCCTCTAAACACTTAAAATGTGTTTGTGATCCATAAAAACCATTTAATCAATATACCTTTTTCAGTACCTACTCCAGTTGGTATCCCCCTCACATGGATGAAACTCCAAAAGTGACCACGTCACTTCGTGTGCTTCAGCCATTCCTATCCCAGCCTTCGTCCCTCAGTGTACCCTTTGCTTACGTCCCTGAAACCATTCCAGTATTCCTCCACCGACCAGGGACCCTAGTTCCCCCCGTCAACTCAAGGTCAGGGTGTGCGGTCAGCAGGAATTGAAGTCAGGTCCTCCTAGATAAGAGCCTACACATTACTATAGAACCAACTAGATCGCTTAATATGGATTCGGTTATAATCGTGATGCTCAAATGCTTAACATGCGCTTTAGCTTTGATCATTAGAAGCCTCTCAGGTAACACACACCGCATGCGTTGATCGTTCTCGGAAGTTGCTGAAGTTCCACATTGTACCAATGAGCGTTTTTCTTCAGCCAATGAAATCAAAGAAATCACAAATGACAGACAGTTGTTCACTCCACGTGGAGTGAAACACGGCGTTGCAACATCTTCCCTGTTTTCTAACGCATTCTGTTTGTTTTCTCGTGACATTGACCTTCTAAGAAATAAATGTCCACGCTTGAACTGCGAATGCTTACTTAGAGAAAAACGTGACAATGTTGCTTTTCGTGACACTGAATACCTATATCTTCTCAGCCGCATTTGATCCGCCGCATGTTAATCATTTGAGCAGAACAAATCATATCTACTTTCATTTTTACTTTCTCTATCTACTACGTATAGTAAGTACAGGAAACATTGTATTCCACCCAAACATTTGTGTTCAGATTTCACCGAAAACGTATGTTTTGAGGCCACCTGAATAAAAAAAAAAGCATTTTTAGAAAAAGGTCCGTCTATGCGTCCGTCTGTCAGTCTATGGACAGCATAACTCAAAAACGAAAAGTCGGATAAAAACCAAAGTTGGTATTTAAGTTTAATGTCTTTCAAGGATGCGACACAAACACTTTGAAGAAAATTGCTTCATCCTAAACTACCCTTTACATGGAAAATTTTTCGAAAATTTCGATTTTCTTGAAAATGCTTCTAACGATTTTGATTAAAATGCCATAGATATTTTCATGGCAAATTAAATTTATATTTTGAATTTTCTGGCTATAGTCTATATAGTCCTGTTTACTCTGGATGAATTTTGAATAACTCGTAAACCGTAAGAGATAGACAAAATCTTGCTGTACAAAAAATGTAGATCTAGCTAAAACACAGTTTGTCCCAATAAATATTTTTGTTGAGTGAACCATTTCGGAGACATTCCTTGTTATTTGTATATGTTTTGGAGAACATACTTCTGTCAAATGGAACATCGCTATTCATTTGTTTATATGTTAGGCGTGCAAAGAGAACAGAATTTGAAAGCTTTAGAAGATTTGACTCGCTCAAAGCCTACTGTATACTCATATTCCCGTTGCACGTGCAATAAGATAATTTCTGCAAATGATTCTCTCAACTAAGATGAAGAAAATATAGGAATAAGTGTTTGTAAGAATGGTTAGTCAAGAGTCATGTGAGTGCAACAGATCAGATTTGTTGTATGTCTCATACACTCTCGTTCTCTCTCGTGTGTCTGCATGTATGCGAGGATTAATAAAACTCTAATTTCATTTCTTGTTTGTGAATGGTTAGGAACCAACATTCAAACATAATTTGCAAAGTGATGTTAAAATATTCAGTAAAATAAATTATGGCAGGCCACTAAAAGGGCATGCGCATTGCAGCGAACTGGTTTACCGACACAACGTATGGCTACTCACGACACAGAAGAAATAACTGCTACCTCTACCGATAGAGCGCATTAGCATACGTATAAACGTGAAGAACAAGAGATGCAATACTGGAATGGAGGATGATTTGCTAACATTCTGGTGGAGAAACCCTGTAACAGGTGTCTCTTTATTTGCATATACTAGCGCTACATGTGGTGATTATTAACATTAGTTGGTGTTGATGCAGGACTAGAGGGTCCGGTGTTGATGTGCTTCGTGCATCTAGCGTCCAAGGTTGCCAATTGCACGGACTTTCTGTCAGAGTTGACAGATTTACAAGTAAAAACAAAACAAAACAAGGAATTCGGGCATGTCCAGGCTGCTTAGGGATTGCCCGTCTCCAGCCTAGCTTAGGATTTTGAGTTTAATGGTTATATATATAATGGTTATATATATATATATTGCCATATATATATATATATATATATATATATATATATATATATTTGTGTATTTCTTTTTATATTTCTGTTGTTTTTTCCTTTTCTTTTTTTTTTTTTTTCTTCTTTTTTTTTATCTTGTTCTGCAGGACGACGGGTAAAAAGCGTATTTGATGGATGACGGATCTTTTTTACGAAAATTATTATTGATCAATTTGTCTTTTGAGTGATTTTGTAGGTTTGTTTTATTTTCAAAAATGTGTTCCATTCTCTTGCCATTTTAGACATACACATTTTTATTTGCATATCCCTGCATTGGTCATGATATATCTACGAGTATGAATTAATTTACTGTATCACGAGTAAGTTCCTGTGTGAATCCTTAAGTACTTCATCATGGTGCTTAAGGTGCATAGTACCTGGGCGACCGAGCTTCGCTCGGCGTTTTTCGCCTCTGTTTTTGTGAAATATTGTTTTTTGTGGGAGAAGATACTTATTTAGATAAACTGAAAGTCAAAACGTTAACTAAATAACAATTTTAGTCGCACTTGTGAAGAGTCATTTCCAAGATACAAATATGTCATAAACACCATCATTTCAGCTGTAAAACATCTACTGCTGAACGCAGACCTCCCCCATAGATATCCACCCAGTTTGACGTTTTCGTTGAGCATTTGTTCCATTATGGAGTTCAGCTCCTTACTGCTGCTATTGACTCCAGGGCGTTAACACATTCGCCAAGTCCTTCATCTTTCCGTCGAGTTCTTTCATGGCTTCCTTTACCCTGGCCCGTCGCTCGTTAGTATTCTCCGATAGATCTATCTTCATATTAGACATTCCGGTCATCTTTTATGTTTTGGAGTTTACATTTTCAATTTGCCTTCCATTTTTGTTTCCATTTTGTTCATTTTTGTTCCTATATTTTCTATTCCGTAGTTTACATTTTTTCCAATTCGGCTTTCATATTTGTTTCCTCTGTCGCATTCCGGAATTCATTTCATTTCCCATTATGTCCATCTTGGCTAACATTTATTTCATCAACTGTTCCATATCGTGCTTTTCGGCGCACTCCTGACATCAATTGTGATTACTTTACTTTTTTTTTTAACTATTTCTTTATTTTGTATTAAAACACCGGAGCAACACTAAGCAAAACCACTGTTGAACAATAACAAATACTACAGGAGGAAAAGCTGGTTGATAAAGCCATGTGAATGTACTACGCATTTCTGTTTCAATCATATAGAAAATTGTATGAATTGTTCGTAATTGTTCGCGAAGCGGGAGTAGTGAAAGAAATGTGATTGTGTTTAGTAAAACAAAAATGAGTAGAAAAACGTGTGAATGTTATACGTTGCACTTAAATTTCAAGTGTATGGAAAAATATATGGATTGTTTGTAGAAGAGGGAGTAGTATGTTAGGTAAAAGAAAAGGGAGTAGAGAAAAACATGTGAACGTAATACGTTGGGTGTTAAAATGGATTGCATAAAAACCTTCGCCATGAAAACAATTAGATATGTCACTTTTCATGGCGATCGGTCAACCTGTTTTGGAATTTACCCACTCTTCAACATACGATATGTATAGGCGTTGGTATGTATAAAGTTGATAAAAGATAGGGAATAACATGTGAATTGTTACGTAAAACAAAAGTGAGTAGAGGAAATAATATGAATGTAATACATTGTATTCCTTTTTCAAACATATCAAATTGTATGAATTATATGTTGAAGGGCGAATAGCGAAAGAAGACTGATGGTGCCTCGTAAAGGAAGAATTAGTAGAGGAAGACGTGTGAATGTAATACGTTGCATTTATATTTCAATCATAGAATATTATATTAATTGTATGTTGAAGGGCAAACAGAGAATAAATGAATGTGCTACGCAAAAGAAATGCGAGTAGAAAGCCATTTGAAAGTAATATATTGTGTAGTAAAATTGTTGCCATAAAAAATTTCCCCATAAAAAATACATATACGTGCCGAATTTCGCGGTGATCGGCTAAGCGGTTTTCGAGCTTAACAGTTGGATATATATAAACAACCAAGTTATATAGATGATATGAATTGTTTGCAGAAGAGTGGAGAAAGAGATGTGAATGTGTTACCTAAAAGTGAGTATAGTAAACAGTGTGAATGTAATATGCAGCATTTCTATTTCAAACATGCACAAAATTATATGACTTATTTATAGAAGAGTGAGTAGAGAAACAATTATGAATGTGTTTCCCAAAAGCAAGTAGAGAAAACAGTGTGCATGTAATACGTAGCATTTCTATTTCAGACATGCACGAAATTGTATGACTTATTTGTAGAAGAGCGAGTAGAGAGAGATGTGAATGTCTTACCAAAAAGTGAGTAGAGAAAACAGTATGAATATAATAGAGAAAGAGATGTGAATGTGATAGCTAAAAGTAAGTAGAGAAACCACTGTGAATGTAATATGTAGTAGGTATCTCCATTTCAAACATACAGAAAATTGCATGACTTATTTGTAGAAGAGTGAGTAGAGAAAGAGATGTGAATGTGTTACCTAAAAGTGAGAGGAAGAAACAGTGTAAATGTAATAGCATTTCTATTTCAAACATACAGAACATGGTATGACATTTTAAAAGTGGGGATGAAAGTGTTTTTGGTGCAAAATCACGTTTTTTATGGAAAATTGTTTATAGAAGAGTGAGTAGAGAAAGAAATGTGAATGTGTTACCTAAAAGTAAGTAGAGATAACACTGTGAATGTAATATGCAGCATCTCTATTTTAAACATACAGAAAATTGTGTATTTATTTGTAGAAGAGTGAGTAGAGAAAGAGATATGAATATGTTACCTAAAAGTGAGAGGAGAAAACAGTGTGAATGTAACATCATTTATATTTCAAATATATAGAACATGGTATGACTTATTTTAAAAGTGCGAATAAAAATGTTTCTTGGTGCAAAATCACGTTTTTTATGGAAAATTGTTTATAGAAGAGTGAGTAGAGAAAGAGATGTGAGTGTGTTACCTAAAAGTGAGTAGAGAAAACACTGTGAAGGTAATATGCATGTATACAAAAATTTAATCAAATCTTTGGAGTCGTTTCTGAAATACCGGGAATATATATATACACACACACAAGAATTGCGCAGTAGAAGTGGGAATTAAAAAATGTTATTTTTTATGCAAAATCGCGTTTTTTTCGGGAATTACACGTATATAGCTGAACTTAAAAAGCAAAACCCTATCTGAATACAAAATTTGATCAAAATCGTTAGCGCCGTTTCCAAGTTGCTCGGAATAAATATATATACAAGAATTGCTCATTTAGATATATAAGATAAAGATTCGCAGCATAAACTTGTTGATATCTACTATGCCTTGAATATATTTACTACTTGGCAAAGGGATGGAGCTGTCGAGCGCTACGATCGCTAATAGTAACTTGAGATGTAGTCAGTGATGAATAATCTGTGGTGATGAAACACAAATAGACGATCTCTCGCACCTACCGATATAAATATGAGACGTTGTTGTTCTGAAGATATGATTGCATCTGAACAGCGTGTACATACACCGTCTCGACGTGTTTGTGCAATAAGCTCGCGTAAACAGCCGGGTAGTTTCTCATTCTTTGCGACACGCCCTATGGCTTTGTCAAATAGTCCCACGGGTTGTATTATCCCTTTACAGCATTTCTGAGGCCCGTTGGAGTGCCAGTGGTATATTTTGTATGGAGTACTGTCCTTCGATTCTCAAAGTTCTGGATCTACTCCAGAATGATGCTGTTGCTAATTTGTCTCCATTAACACGCAACAGCCTTTCGGGACTTGACCCTTTCCACACCGCAACATCAAACATAGGTGTAAAACAGAAGTTTCATACGTGCAACCTTATCTTTTGAGCATGTAAGATGGTGGTTATATGTAAATTATTAAGTTTTTTACCTCCAAATTTTAAAACGTTTTGAGATGCCCTATGGCATTACTGGGCCACAAAGAACGCAAACGTTGTATTAAGTATACAGGTGTTCCAAAGAAAAACACTGACAACGCTTAGTATGTTGTGCGGGGTGGCAAACTGATCGGTTTTCAAATAGGAACCCCCTGTACAGAAATGCACGGTTATGACGTTGTAGCGTATCGAAGTGTGAGATGGGTGTAAGTAAGTAAACCCCAGCGCGATAGCCCATGAAGGGCTATGGCTTGCCGTCCAGCCGCTGCATCCCTCACCTCTACTCACTACAGGCGTCATTGGAGGGGTGTAGTACTGGAGGGGGGTGCGTGGTCAGCGTCCCGAGCCCGCGCTCACGTTTCGTCAATAAACGCAACATCGAGCTTTCTACATTACAAACGGGCTTCGAACTGTGTACCTCCTACGTCATAGTAGAGCTTATATCGGCGGTGGTGAGCCTAACACATATGACCCTATACCTGCGGTTGTCTTTGGAGATTTTCAATCTCTCCGTGGACTCGAGCCATAAGGTCCTCCGCTTACGTTACAGGAGTGTCATGCACCTTACTGTTCATACGACTCCACAGAAAATAGTCGAGAGGTGTGTCAGATCTAGTGACCGTGCTGGCCATGAAACTGGTCCACCTCTACCAATCCTTACCAATATGCGACGTTGAGGTAATTCCGCACATTTACAGCAGTGTGCTGGAGCCCATGTCGGCAATTTCAGCAGCTGTGTACTGCTACGTGTCGCACTGCTGTTAAAACGTTACTGTATTGGAAACTACACAAGTAACGTAGTAGGATTAGCATCAAGGTCTCTGTGGAGAAATTTAGCACATGCACAGGAATGTTATTATGCTCAGATCGTTCATCCCAGTACACAGATGGCTGAAGAATTGCATACATTCCGTATTAAGATACCAAAACGAATGTTAGCAAATGGTCACAACCGTTCGTTCTGAAACTTCGACGCTCTCCAGCGCTCAGATCGTGCATTTTCGGACAGGGGTTCCTATTTGAGAATCGATCGTTTTGCCATCCAGCACATCATACTAAGCGTTGTCTTTTTTTTTTTTTTTTTTTTTTTTTTGGGGGGGGGGGACACCCAGTATATTTTATTAGGAAACCATTTCACATTGTTAGCTGTTAAATTAACACAAAAGGTCACATTTTAAATCATTTTGTACATAATCCACTTAATTATTTGAACTTGTATAGCATTTTGACATTAATAATGCTGTAATAAAACAGCTTATGCAGGAATATGGCAAATCAGTTAACAGTTCCCTCCATTGTCTGGACATAATGCAATATTACATCTAATACATTACACCCCTGAATAATGCTGTATACAATGCTTACATATTTACTTTCGTGTGGCACAATTGGGGAAGTCTCGAAGCTCTAGATTCTAGAAGAATGCTTTTTCACTACCTCATGTTCTCCAGATGGACCAGCCCTCTTTTCTGGTTTATTAGCCAAAAACAGTGCCTGAGCATTATCTCTCTTGAAATCATAAACTTGTTTTCACCACTTGGCTTACAGTGACGCCTATAGAGCTGCCATGTATTTACAACACAGGATTCAAGAAGGTGAAACAGTTCTTAGGTACTATCTCTTGTCCTGTACAAATCAACCAGCATATCATGAAAATCTACCCCTCCCAATAATTCATTGTACTTCTTTACGAGAGCAGGACAAGGAACTTGTAAATACTTTTTCTCTGCCACAGACCAACGTTTTAATTTATGAATGAAGTGAACACCCTTGTATGAAGAAACTAAATTAACTGGTTTATTATCAAATCATTTGTCTACTGCAATGTTTGATTAGTATCTGTTTTATAATCATAACTTTCTCTACCATTTTTGCTCAAGTTAGCATCACATTTTAATTTACTACCTTGCAATCTGTTAGATCTTACAGTCCTTGCAGGTAACAAACATTTTTGTTTTAGGTATACAATCACAAAATACTTCGAAATTTTGAATTTTGGGCAAATATATTAATAATTTCAATACCAAATTGCCACATTCCCAAACCATAACCTTTGAGTCCTACCAACTTAAATTATAAGGTCATATAACATTCCAGAAGAATTAGCTTTTGCACACATCTTTATGCCCCGTTTATGAGATTAATTTCTTACATATTGTATACAGTCAGACCTTCGTTTGAACAGAATCATGACTTCATCAATGGATTACATTTTTCAGGTTCAGTTTTCAAGAAATTTTCTCTGACAGCATCAATAAAAGGTGTAACTTAAAAAAATATATCATATTCAGAGTCATCTCAATTTCGAACGCTGGAGTTGTCATTGACATGAAAATGCGTTCTGAGCTTATCAAAACGGTTCCTTGCCATGTTATCAACAGAATAGGAAATCGAGTACCCATTGCCCAAAACATTCTCTAGCTAGGCTTGTTAACTATGCCAGAGTAAAACTGTATACCAATAAACTGCTCAATGTGATTAGGATTAGTATTAATACTAACACAGTTCTTTTGAGCAGAATGTAGATTTGTCTGTTCAGAGAAGTTTTCTATCGTTGCATCATCACAGAACCGCTTGAAACACACTAGAGGAATTCGATCAACATATGGAGAAGGGGAAAATTGCTGCATGTTGCAAACAAAATTCACAGATTCAATTTCTTGTGAGAATTGGCATTTGTAACTGAGTTCTCTAAGCGATCAACCAGAAGCATGTCATCTACTTCAGCTTCATCTTGATGAGTTCTAACCTCAACATTAAGGTTTTGTGGAATGTCTCAGAAGATAGGTTATAGATCGTGACGCCCTTAATGCCGAAGGAGAGGTGGTTACAGCGTGGAATGAGAGGGTGGTGACTGCACTGGCAGGGAAGCTAAGAGCGCTGCTTCCTACTAGGGAAACCGTCCTGGTGAGCGCCCTTAATATCACCTATTGGGACCAACAAGTGCCTATTAGGCTGTCCTTGAAAATTGGGAGCCGGTCACGTCTATCATATCTCAGGCCAGAGATACCGAGGGCCGACCGAACACCAAAATCTGCGTCGTCTGAATAACGCTCGCCAGAAAACAGCTGAGATACACTCACGAGGTGAGAAGAAGCAGATCCTTAATTTGCTCGTGAAATTCCAAGATATTTTCAGCCTATCAGAAGATAGTTATGGACCAACCGACAGTGATGTATCGCACTGCTCGTGCTGCTTGATCGATTAGAGAGCCGCCTTGCCTTATCCCGCTATAGATGCCGAAGGAGTAAGACGGCCGAATGTCGGACATGGACACCAGAGGCATAATAGCAGAATCCAATAGCACCTGGTCAGCACACTAGTGCTAGATATGTGCGCTTCTGCGTTGTTACCGTGAGCTGAATGACGTTACCAAGAAGATGCTTGCCGCTGCCACGAAATGGTGGCCCCTAAACACTTAGCGTGAGCCCAGAGGCTTTTCACCCTGGACCTGAAGTTGGGTACTGCTAAGTGGCACTTCACGCCGACATCAAGGAGGCGATAGTATTTTCTACTGTACATTGACTGTCACAATTCATAATACCTTTTGAAATTTGTGACGCCACCGCCAAATTTCAAAGATTTAAGGGGGCTTCGATGAGAGGCATCAAACACAATACTTTTCTTTCTCCTTGGTTTTCTCTCCTTTTTTAACCTCAACGTCATCATTGTTACAGACAAACCATCAAAATATCATCTGAACAACCTGAACAACCACAAGTTGAATACCTACAAGCATAGGCTAGGAAAAAGGAAGTGCGCTACCTGGGATATATCGTAAGTTTTGGTGGAGGGATGCAGACCCTCTAAAACTACAGGTCGTCAAGGAGTGGACCAGTTGGAGAAATAAACAGGATTTGTGACCGCTCTTAGGCCTCTTCACGTACTAACGGGAATTCGTGGCATACACCTTTCATTTATTAGGCACCATGACCTATTACACTATCAACTAGGAACATTCTACCCAACTCTTTTTAGGACGCACAAGATTTCTCTTCCCTTGTAGATGGTAATTCGTCAGGCGTCTAGGCCTACGTTGTACGTGGTTTTTTCAGTTCTTTTACTGCTGGTATATGGATAGTTTGAATCTTGAATTCTTTTAATATTTTCTCATTATATTTGCGGTTCCACCTGCTATGCGCAAAGGCGAAGCCTACATTTCTAACAAGGATAGGCATTCTAATTCTCTAAACCTCATACATGACGACTTACTTAAATACCTATCGCGTGGAATTACACCCATGAACTGCTTACATGTATGTTGTTCAGAAACTATGAGGTATGTCATCACGAAACAAGTTTCAAAATATGGCATTCACCTAAATGGATTTGTATTTTAACTAAATAGGGCAAAATTTGCAAAGGCGTCCATATTATCACTTTGAACCGACGATCCTTTGATAATTCAGATTGCAGCTTCTTCTGAATGGCCAAGAAAATGAACACGACAATCGTTCATTGTCATAGACTCGCAAAAATCTTTAACCGCTTTTAAGAGCATTAATATTAGATTTACTTGAATGGGGCAACACAACACCGAATACTGCAGCTCTGTTACTTCTTCATAAACACCTTGTAAGAAATTCTGCTGAATGGATTTCAAAAACCTTAAGAAGTGTGGAATATTTGTCAGAATCACGTTACATAGCGCTTAATTCATACCTTTGATATATGCTAATTAATTGTCATCTCATGTTTTTCCCAGTTGTATTTAAATTATGAACAGAATAATCAAGATCATCTTTACTATTGACTGTAAGATAAAGAGCACATGGAGATTTATGCCAATTTTTATGTATTCATGAATTGTTTCCTCCATTCTTTAACTACACTATTACTATATATTATAATTAAAAGTGGTGAATATCCATAGCCTTATCTCATTCCTGGTACGTATCTTGACTGTATGATAACGTATGTTACATCTAATTCCACTCAAATTTGTTTTGTAAATGTTGAGTAAGAGAAAGGTTTCCATTGGGAATCCATTCACTACACAAAAGGGTCCGAATCAAATGACTGGTCCATTTAAGGTTTGCACATCTCACATTGGCATGCTCCTGCTTAAAGCACATTCAACATCCCAGGCAGCGAGAATACGTCAAGCGAATATGCTGGTCAGTTTCGCGGTACTTGTTGAGATGCACAGGACTTTCAACTCTTCGGGCGATGTGGCAAACACCCGCGCATGGACGGCATATCCAATGAGGAGATTCGGATAACTTCGAAGATCTATGTGTCACATCTGGGTATCGGTTTCAGCGGAAAGGAGGGGAATTCCTGCCACCCGTACCCTGGTCCCTATCTTTGATTGGGTACAGTCCGCAAAGGATTAACACAGAATGTGAAGCGATTGAAGTCAGGGCTTATAACCGGAACCCGCTCAGATGTTCCAATTC
This sequence comes from Tenodera sinensis, assembly GCA_030765045.1. Lineage (NCBI taxonomy): Eukaryota > Metazoa > Arthropoda > Insecta > Mantodea > Mantidae > Tenodera > Tenodera sinensis. The sequence continues at coordinate 80,331,521 of CM060967.1, forward strand.
ACTGGTCGACAAGATTTTTTTCACAAGAAATCTGAATAGTGAATCTAGTGCATTTTTTCATCCTGAATTCAGATATGTAGTCAGAATTTTCCCATCAGGTGTAGTTTTTCTGCGAAAGCTACTTTTCAAAATATGATTTTAGCGTTTTCTTTGACCTGCCATAGGAACCTTTACCTCATATGTAGCTATTTTACTCAAGCCGTATTTATTGAAATTATTTGTAATATCACGCTGAAGCACCACAAAACAAGACTGTGCAGGTTCATTCATGTTTAGACATGCTCAGACCTGTCTGGCATTGTGATGTGTCAGTATTGAGCTGACTGTGACATTGTTCACTAGTGAAATATTTCCTTCCTTTCTGTTTAGAAGTGTATTGTGTATGTTGTGCATGTTGTATTTCAGTGCTTAATGTTTTCATCATGCCAAGAAAGTGTGTAAATCATGCAGATAATTTCTGCCATATTTGTGGTGAGCTGACCTTCAAATCTCAGAGGCGAAATATGACCCCACTTGTAAAGAAGTGTTATCTTTACTTTGGCTGTCAAGTTGGTGATTTTGATAAGAGCTGGGCCCCAAATACATGCTGTGTTTCGTGTGTTAGACTGCTGACTGGGTGGAAAAATGGTACACATCATATGCCATTTGCAATTCCCATGATTTGGAGGGAACCGAAGGATCATTCAACTGACTGTTATTTTTGTTTGACAAATATTAAAGGAATCACATCTAAAACAAAATATACAGTTAAGTATCCGAATTTGCAATCTGCATTGAGACCTGTCTTACACAGTGAAGAGTTCCCCGTACCAGTATATGTAGATAAAACCTTAAGTGATAACTGTGATTCTGACCTAACTGAAACTCAAAGTGATTCAGATGAAAATAAAAATGATCTTACATATGAAGCCAGTAGCTGTTCATCAGAACCATACTTTCCCAATCAGCAAGATCTTAATGACCTGATTCGGGATTTAAATCTGTCTAAACTGCAAGCTGAAGTTTTAACTTTCAGACTCAAAGGGTGGAATTTACTCCAAAAAGATGTAAGAATAAGTAGTTATCGTAGCCGCCATAGTGTTTTCAAAGAATACTTCTCTGAAGAATATGGTGTTGTGTTTTGTAATAATATTTGTTCACTTACGGAAACTCTTGGGCATCAACACCGACCAGATGAGTGGCGATTGTTCATAGACTCCTCTAAAGTAAGTTTGAAGGCTGTGCTGTTACATATTGGCAATGAACTTCCATCAATACCAGTAGCGCATGCCGCTATGAAAGAGACATATCAAAATATGAAACTAATTTTAGAGAAAATACAATATGGAAAATATGAATGGAATATCTGTGGTGATTTAAAGGTCATTGCTTTATTGCTTGGTTTGCAACTTGGGTTCACCAAATTTTGCTGTTTTTTGTGCGAGTGGGACAGCAGAGATAAGAAGTCTCACTACGTTAGAAAGTCATGGCCAAAACGTGAATCTCTTCTCCCTGGCCAGAAAAATGTGGCATGTGTCCCTTTAGTGAATCCTGAAAAAATATTTTTACCGCCATTGCATATTAAGTTAGGAGTTATGAAAAATTCCGTCAAAGCTATGGATAAACTTTCTGATGGATTCTTGTACTTGAAATCGAAATTCCCCAAAGTCAGTGATGCTAAATTGAAAGAAGGAGTTTTTATAGGACCACAAATCCGATCATTAATGGCTGATGAACATTTCGAGGGACTGTTAAATCCACTGGAGAGAGCAGCCTGGCAGTCTTTCAAAAGTTCATGTTGCAATTTTCTTGGAAACCATAAAGCAGAAAACTATCGTGACATAGTGGCTGATCTTCTGCATTCTTATAAAGCTATGGGATGCAACATGTCTTTAAAAATTCACTTCTTGGACTCTCACTTGGACTTCTTCCCCGAAAACCTTGGAGCTGTCAGCGATGAACACGGTGAGCGTTTTCATCAGCAAATTTCTATGGTAGAGAAGAGGTACCAAAGCAAGTGGAGTTCCAATATGCTGGGTGACTACTGTTGGACTAAAATGAGAGACGTTCCAGATGCAAAATATACCCGAAAATCACTATCTACCACTTTCTAGGTAAGTCAGAATCAGTAGTTATAATTTTGAGTTAGATAGCTAGTTACGGGTTTTTTAGAATATTATAAAAATTCAAATGAATATCACACAAAACTCCTGCCCGATGCGGACAAACTGTAATTATATTTGAATTCAGCACAAAAAATACTTTTAGAATCTGTTATTTTAATTCTTGTGAAAGAGAAAAAGTTAATTTTTGTAGACCAGTGAATTTATCAGTGCTTTTGAGACACAAATGATTTCTGTAACGGTCAAGTTACCTGCGTTAACTATTGAGGCGCCTTCAATGACGATGCATGTACATCACCTGTAAGTCTTGTTAATTCTGACGGTGAACATACACCAGAAAGAGCGTTCCAGGAGATCCGGGTACAGGAGAAGATGTCCTTGGAAGAGAAGACGTAGGGAAGATTATGTGAATTTATTACGTAAAATAAAAGCGAGTAGAGAAAAACATGTGAATGCTACACTGTATACCAAAATGGATTTAACGCAAACCTTCTTCATGAAAAAATACACATAAAATACATATACAAGCCGAATTTCGAGGTAATCGGTCAAACGGTTTCGTAGCGCATAGAGGACAAGCATATTAACATTCATATACAGGATGTTAATGAATAACATCGCACGAATTTTACTGATTGATAACAGATGGTTCAAAGACAATCAATTTGAGATAGGAAACCTGTGGTTTACGACATTAAGTTACCAAGTTATACGTATTTAAAGGATTTAGAGATGCAGATCAATAAACCACAATTAGAAAGAAACATGTAAATACTAGCTATTGGAAATGAAACAGTGCTTATTATGCACATGGTAAAGCATGTGTTTTGTCTCTGTGAAGAAGCAGTTCCAAATTGTAACGTTACTGCAAGTGCTTAGATTGTGTACTTAACACGTGGCTGCACGCCATTGCAATGCGTGGCAGTTTGTGGCGAACGGCTAAAGGGACACAGGGTTGCTCTAACACGCGTGCTTTGGCCGCATGGTTATGCCGACTGATTGTGGACCTAATAAACCCGAGAAAATCGACTTCAAACCCGGAGATGGATAAGCTCCCCCCTCCCCCTCCCCTCTTCACCATCTTGAAGGCAATGTTGAGATTATGCTTTAAAATAGCGAAATTCCACAAAAGATGCAAGCCCTAACTCCCGAGGATTGTGATTTACGGTTGTAGTATTGAGAATGAGTCTTAAGGCAGCCAACAGAACTGTTTTCACTGGGTTTGTTCACCGATGAAGCCACCTCTACCAGGGATGGACCGATTCTAAACTACAAGAATAGTCATATATGGGCAGATAAAACTCCCATACTACTGTTCAGAAGGGCAAGTAACAGCAGTTTATGGACATATGGGCTGGCACTTTCTGACCACGTTATTGGGCCATACCTTCTTCCTCCTCGACTGCCTGGCAACGCTTACAAGACATTTCTGAAGGATGTGCTGCCAGCCCTCTTGGAAGAACTGTCGCCTGATATTCGCGCTCAACTGCATTTCCAGCACGATGAAGCTCCTGCATATTATACTATAAACGTACGGGAGCATCTAAATCGAGTCTTCCGCAACCGTTGCATCGGAAGAGGCAACCCACCAGGAATGCTCAACAGGGTTCCCGAATCATTTCTACGTCCATGTCGCCTATGCATTGATGTTAGAGGTTACCGTTTTGAGCAGTTCATTTGAAATCTGCGCCTACTCATAATTTGTTTCTTTACCTTTGCTCTGCTTGTATTTACCTATTGTATTGTAACGCTAATATTAATTCAACTTATGTTTATAATAATTCAGTCACATGTAGCTCTTTTTAGTGCTTACCAATTATTTGCTTGTTTGTAAGCCGTTCTCAAACTTCGATATAGGTTCCACAATGACGTAGGAAGCACACAGTTCGAAGTCCGTTTGTAATATAGACAGCTCGATGTTGGGTTTATTGACGGAATGTGAACGTACGTACACCCATCTCACACTTCGATACGGTACAACGTCCAAACCGTGCATTTCCGGACAGGGTTTCCTATTTGAAAAATGATCAGCTAGCCATTCCGCGCAACACACTAAGTCTTGTCGGTGTTTTCTGGGGACATCCTGTATATATACCGAAAACCAGAACAACTTTGTGACACATTTTAATGTTCTTTGTTGATAAATATTTCTGAATATAAAGTTTAAGAACTTTAGCAATAATTATGGGTTCAGTTATCTATGGAATGTATGAACACCTTAACATCGATGATCACATATAGAGACAAATAATAGATGTTTGATAAATTTGGTGTCACCCCTTTGTAGGGCAACTTAGTGCAAACTCTGCTAATTCTCTACCTGTGACAATGTTGCACATATAAATGGTTACTTTGGGTCGTTTAAGGATACAGGGATAAGAAAATCTGGATATACATATGCAATAACACCACTAAGTATGTTTATTGGTGGGCTATTTAATCACTGCGCATGCGAAATATTGTTAAAGGAACAATGTACCAAAGATTGACTAAAAGTTGAAGTAAACCACTAAAAGTTTTTTCATTTATTTCTAAATTGGATTATTTCAGGAACATCAAATATTCCTTTTGTTCCCCTCTCTTCTTTGGAACATTTAGTTTGGACATGACATTGATCAATGCCCCTTTTTAACTAGTTTCGGTTATAATTCCTGGATAATATACTCTCTTATTATTTACAATAATAAAGCTTCCAATAATGTTGCTACTCTGCTTTTCGTAAAGACATTTCAATTAATTTAATTTCACTCAGCGCTTCCTTCATTATTCATTATTCGTCTGTATAATTTCAACAGTGACGTGAGACAACCTTCCTTATAGATTTTCCAGGCGTATTATATCCTAAAACAAGGTATTTAAATTTAAAATTATGAAAATAAATGAAATAAATGCATTTAAATAATACAGTGCAGCTTCGATATACCGCCATTTTGTGTCAAAATGTTGTGCTGCATTTGTTCGCGTTTTACTAATTTTCGAGAAAAAGCACAACGATACAGACTTTAGAATGTAATATTCACAGAATTATTAAAAAGCATAATATATTTGGGCAAACCCACCGTAAAGTCCACTGCACCTGTGGATTTCTTGCACCAACACAAAGTTTCAACAAGTTTCTCAAATATGCTTCCACAAAGCTATACACACAATGGGTATACTAGGCAGCTGGAACAATCTGCTGATAGATCCAACTATGCTGACAGAGAAGTATATACCTAGGAGCACATAGGCGGCTCTTCCGCTCTCTGGTGGACGGTAGGTATATAAAGCACAACAATGGTCATGCGACGTCGGTGTCCCAAAGTCCCACCCACTGCCACAAACTTGTTCTGGTTTACCGTATATAGGTACATATATTTTACGGTGGACCTTATATGGGGGTTACATAGAAATATCAGGTGTTTTGAACGCATACCCTCCTGTTGTTTTCCTTTTGATAATGTGCCAAATTTTGTTACAATTAATTAATACTAACCCGTGCCGCAGTGGACTTAGCTAAATAACTCAAGTACAGAGAGTGTTCGTATTTTTCTAGTGATTTAAACAACTGAAACCAGCATGTGCATATTTTGCAAATATGTTTAATATATTTAAACGGCAGAAATTTAGGTATTAATATGTAATAGAAAATACAACATGTGGGAATGCAACACTAAATCAATACTGGTTTTAATACGATTTTCATTTCAGTGTTTGTTTTTAACAGTCAGTGTATTGTCTCCAATAATCTGCACACATCACAAAATGAATTGTTTTTGCTCTTTATCGGCCGTTGTTAGTCTTGAATTCTTGCATTTACTTCACTCCTCTCTCTGCCGTGTAATTTACCCCCTAAGATTTTTCGTAGTCTCTTTGGCAGTAAGGTAGGAAGTATTTGAATCCTAAAAATTTGATTATTTTAAAAATCTAAAACTGTTTAACTTTTTCAAAGTGTCCAAACTCTTGACCAAAATGAACTCATAAATTCCTTTATCTGGAACAATTGAGAGATTCAAAGCTCAGTCTATCAGTAAATATCTTTGTAGCTTCTGAAAAGCCTAGGTAAACGTAATACATTTTAATTTGTATATCAGGCAAAAAAGAAAACTTACCCTAAAGTTTTGTAACTACAACAGGTACATCTATGTATCTTCTTCTGGTCTTCAAGGTTTCGATTTCTAAGCTGTCTACAAACACTGATAGCACTCAAACCTCATTTAAATACTGTGACTGTTAACAAAACTTCTTTAGAGTACTCGAAGAAACCCTTTCATTTACTTTTTCGTACAACTTCAATTCTTTTAAAGAATTAAAGTAATGTAATTTGCGCCGATTACTAATTAACTCAGAAACAATTTTGCACATACATCATCACGCACAAACAAATTTTTTCACTCCATCTAATTCACTAACTGCGAGACACCTGAGAACGAAACAGGAACGTATTCAATGAATAAACTCCTTTTGACCATCCACCTTGCATGATGCAAAGCTCCAGGCGGCCATACTTTTAGAATGAAGTCCACAGTTGTCCCCTGGAATATCCACCTTGCATGATGCTCCAGGCGACCTTCCTTTTAGATTAAGTACACAGTTGTCCCCTGGAACATCCACCTTCCATGATGCTACAGGCGACGTTACCTTTAGATTAAGTCCACAGTTATTCCCTGGAACATCCACCATGCATAATGCTCCAGACGACCTCACTTTCAGATTAAATCAACCGTTGTCCCCAGGAACATGCACCTTGCATGATGCCCCAGGCGACCTTACTTTTAGATTAAGTCCACAGTTGTCCCCTGAAATATCCACCTTCCATGATGCTCCAGGCGAACTTACTTTTAGATTAAGCCCACAGTTGTCCCCCGGAACATGCACCTTGCATGATGCCCCAGGCGACCTTACTTTTAGATTAAGTCCACAGTTGTCCCCTGAAATATCCACCTTCCATGATGCTCCAGGCGAACTTACTTTTAGATTAAGCCCACAGTTGTCCCCCGGAACATGCACCTTGCATGATGCCCCAGGCGACCTTACTTTTAGATTAAGTCCACAGTTGTCCCCTGAAATATCCACCTTCCATGATGCTCCAGGCGAACTTACTTTTAGCTTAAGCCCACAGTTGTCCCCCGGAACATGCACCTTGCATGATGCCCCAGGCGACTTTACTTTTAGATTAAGTCCACAGTTGTCCCCTGAAATATCCACCTTCCATGATGCTCCAGGCGAACTTACTTTTAGCTTAAGCCCACAGTTGTCCCCCGGAACATGCACCTTGCATGATGCCCCAGGCGACCTTACTTTTAGATTAAGTCCACAGTTGTCCCCTGGAACATCCACCTTCCATGATGCTCCAGGCGAACTTACTTTTAGATTAAGTCCACAGTTGTCCCCTGAAATATCCACCTTCCATGATGCTCCAGGCGAACTTACTTTTAGATTAAGTCCACAGTTGTCCCCTGGAACATCCACCTTCCATGATGCTCCAGGCGAACTTACTTTTAGATTAAGTCCACAGTTGTCCCCTGAAATATCCACCTTCCATGATGCTCCAGGCGACCTTACTTTTAGATTAAGTCCACAGTTGTCCCCTGGAACATCCACCTTCCATTATGCTCCAGGCCACGTTACCTTTAGATTAAGTCCACAGTTATTCCCTGGAACATCCATCTTCCATAATGCTCCAGGCGACCTTACTTTTAGATTAAGTCAACAGTTGTCCAAAGGAACATGCACCTTGCATGATGACCCAGGCGACCTTACTTTTAGATTAAGTCCACAGTTGTCCCCTGAAACATGCACCCTTCATGATGCTCCAGGCAACCTTACTTTAAGATTAAGTCCCCAGTTATACCTGGAAAATCCACCCTCCATGATGGAAACTTCCAAGCGACCTTACTTTTAGATTAACTCCACAGTTGTCCTGTGGAACATCCACCTTGCAAGATGCAAAGCTCCAGGCAACCTTACTTTTAGAATGAAGCTCACGGTTGTCCCCTGAAACATCCACCTTGCATGATGCTCCAGGCGACCTTACTTTTAGTATAAATCCCACAGTTGTCCCCTGAAACATTCACCTTGCAAGATCCAAAGCTCCAGGCAACCTTACTTTTAGAATGAAGCCCACAGTTGTCCCCTGAAACACCCACCTTGCATGATGCCCCAGGCGACCTTACTTTTAGATTAAGTCCACAGTTGTCCACTGAAATATGCACCCTTCATGATGCTCCAGGCGACCTTACTTTTAGATTAAGTCCACAGTTGTCCCCTGAAACATGCACCCTTCATGATGCTCCAGGCGACCTTACTTTTAGATTAAGTCCCCAGTTATACCTGGAACATCCAACCCTCCATGATGGAAAGTTCCAGGCGACCTTAGTTTTAGATTAACTCCACAGTTGTCCCCTGGAACATCCACCTTGCAAGATGTAAAGCTCCAGGCAACCTTACTTTTAGAGTGAAGTCCACAGTTGTCCCCTGAAACATCCACCTTCCATGATGCTCCAGGCGACCTTACTTTAAGATTAAGTTCACAGTTCTTCCCTGCAACATGCACCTTGCATGATGCTCCAAGCGACCTTACTTTTAGATTAAGTACACAGTTGTCCCCTGGAACACCACCTTGCATGATGCAAAGCTCCAGGCAACCTTACTTTTAGAATGAAGCTCGCGGTTGTCCCCTGAAACACCCACCTTGCATGATGCTCCAGGCGACCTTACTTTTAGTATAAATCCCACAGTTGTCCCCTGAAACATTCACCTTGCAAGATGCAAAGCTCCAGGCAACCTTACTTTTAGAATATAGTCCACAGTTGTCCCCTGAAACATCCACCTTGCATGATGCTCCAGGCGACCTTACTTTTAGATTAAGTCCACCGTTGTCGCCTGGAACACCACCTTCCATGACGCAAAGTTCCAGGCGACCTTACTTTTAGATTAAGACCGCAGTTGTCCCCTGAAACATCCACCTTGCACGATGCAAAGTTCCAGGCGACCTTACTTTTAGATTGAAATGTACAATTGTCCCCTGTAACATCTACCTTACATGACGCTTAAAACGACCTTCCTTTTAGATTCAGTCCACAATTGTCCCCTCAAACATCCACGCTACATGATGCAAAGCTCCAGGCAACCTTACTTTTAGAGTGAAGTCTACAGTTGTCCCCTTGAACATCCACCTTGCATGATGCTCCAGAGGACATAACTTTTAGAATAAGTCCACACTTGCCCCTGAAATATCCACCTTCCATGATGCTCCTGGCGACCTTACTTTTAGAGTGAAGTCCACAGTTGTCCCCTGAAACATCCACCTTGCATAATGCTCCAGGCGTCCTTACTTTTAGAGTGAAGTCCACAGTTGTCCCCTGAAACATCCACCTTCCATGATGCTCCAGGTAACCTTACTTTTAGATTCAGTCCACAGTTGTCCCCTGAAACATCCACCTTCGATGATGCTCCAGGTAACCTTACTTTAAAATTAATTCCACAGCTGCCCCTAGAACATCCACCTGCATGATGCAAAGTTCCAGGCGACCTTAATTTTAGATTAAGTCCGCAGTTATACTTGGAACATCTACCCTGCATGATGATAAGTGCCAGGCGACCTTACTTTTAGATTAAGTCCACAGTTTTCCCCTGGAATATTCACCTTGCAAGATGCATAGATCCAGGCGACCTTACTTTTAGAGTGAAGTCCACAGTTGTCCCCTGAAACATCCACCTTCCATGATGCTCCAGGCGAACTTACTTTAAGATTAAGTACAAGGTTGTTCTCTGGAACATGCACCTTGCAAGATGCTCCAGGCCATCTTACTCTTAGATTAAGTCCACAGTTGTCCCCTGGTACATCCACCTTGCACAATGCAAAGTTCCAGGCAAATTTACCTTTTAGATTACAGTCCACAGTTGTCCCCTGAAAGATTGTCCTCTCATGATGAAAAGCTCCAGGCGACCTTACTTTTAGAGTGAAGTCTACAGATATCCCCTGGAACATACACCTTGCATGATGCAAAGCTACAAGCAACCTTACTTTTAGAGTGAAGTCTACAGTTGTCCCCTGGAGCATCCACCTTGCATGATGCAAAGCTCCAGGCGGCCTTTCTTTTAGATTAAGTCCACAGTTGTCCCCTGGAACATCCACCTTGCACGATGAAAAGCTCCAGGAGGCGTTACTTTTAGATTAAGTCCACAGTTGTGTCCTGGAACATACACCTTGCAAGATGCAAAGATCCAGGCGGCCTTATTTAAGATTGAAGTGCACAATTGTCCCCTGAAACATCCAGCTTCCATGATGCTCCTGGCGACCTTACTTTAAGATTCAGTCCACAGTTGTTCCCTGGAACATGCACCTTGCATGATGCTCCAGGGGACCTTACTTTTAGAGTAAGTCCACAGTTGTCCTCTGCAACATCCATATTGCATGATGCAAAGTTCTAGGCAATCTTACTTTTCGACTAAGTTCGCAGTTTTCCCACTGAAACATCCACCTTGCATGATGGAAAGCTCCAGGTGACCTTACCTTTAGGGCAAGGCCACAGTTGTCCCCTGGAACATCCACCTTGCATGATGCTCCTGGCGAATTTACTTTAAAATTAAGTCTACAGTTGTCCCCTGGAACATCCACCTTGCATGGTGCCTCAGTCCACCTTACTTTAAGATTAAGTCCACAGTTGTCCCCTGGAACAACCACTTTGCATGATGCTTCAGCGACCTTACTTTTAGGTGAAGTCCACAGTTGTCCCCTGGAACATCCACCTTCCATAATGCTCCAGGCGACCTTACTTTTAGATTGAGTCCACAGCAGTCCCGTTTAACTTCCACCTTGCATAATGCTCCAGGCGACCTTACTTTAAGCTTAAGTGTACAGTTGTCCCCTGAAACATCCACCTTGCATGATGCTTCAGCGAGCTTACTTCTAGATTAAATCCACAGTTGTCCCCTGGAATATCCACATTGGATGATGCAAACCTCCAGGCGACCTTAGTTTTGGAAAAGTCTGCAGTTGTCCCCTGGAACATCCACCTTGCATGATACAAAGCTCCACAAGACCTTAGTTTTAGACTAAGTCCACAGTTGCCCCTGGGACATCCACCTTGCATAATGCTCCAGGCGACATAGCTTTTAGATTAGGTCCACAGTTGTTCCCTTAAACATCCACCTTGCATGATACAAAGTTCCACAAGATCTTAGTTTTAGATTAAGTCCACAGTTGCCCCTGGGACATCCACCTTGCATAATGCTCCAGGCGACATAGCTTTTAGATTAGGTCCACAGTTGTTCCCTTAAACATCCACCTTGCATGATGCAAAGTTCCAGGCGACCTTACTTTTAAATTAAGTCCAGTGTTGTCCCCTGGAATATCCAACTTGCTTGATGCTAAGTTCCAGGCAACCTTAGTTTTAAATTCAGTCCACAATTGTAACCTGGAATATCCAGCTTATATGTTGCAAATTCCAGGCGACCTTACTTTAAGAGTGAAGTCCACAGTGGTCCCCTGGAACATCCACCTTGCATGATGCAAAGTTCCAGGCAATCTTACTTTTGGATTCAACTCCACAGTTGTCCCGTGGAACATCCACCTCCCATGATGCTAGGCTCCATGCGACCTTACTTTTAGAGTGAACACCACTGTCTTCCCGTGCAACATCCACGTTGCATGATGTTCCAGGCGACTTTACTTTTAGATTAATTCCACAGTTGTCCTCTGGAACATCCACCTTGCATGACCCAAAGCTCCAGGCAGCCTTACTTTTAGATTGAAGTCCACAGTTGTCCCCTGGAACATCCACCTCCCATGATGCTAGGCTCCAGGCGACCTAACTTTTAGATTAAGTCCACAGTTGTCCCCTGCAATCATCCACCTTCCATGATGCGCCAAGAAACCTTAGTTTTAGATTAACTCCACAATTGCTCCCTGCAATATCCACCTTCCAGGATGCTCCAGGCGACCTTAGGTTTAGATTGAGCCAACACTTGTCCCCACGAACATCCACCTTGCATGATGCAAAACTCCACGCGACCTTACTTTTAGATTAAGTCCCCAGTTGTCCCCTGATACATGCCCCTGCATGATGCTCCAGGCGAACTTACTTTTAGATTAAATCCGCAGTTATACCTGGAACATCCACCCTGCATGTTGGAATGTTTCTGGAGACATTACTTTTAAATTAAGTCCACAGTTGTCCCCTGGAACATCCACCCTGCAAGATGCAAAGATCCAGGCGACCTTACTTTTAGAGTGAAGTCCACAGTTGTCCCTTGAAACATCCACCTTGCATGATGTACCAGGCGTCCTTGCTTTTAGAGTAAGTCCACAGTTGTCCTCTGCAACATCCATATTGCATGATGCAAAGTTCTAGGCAACCTTACTTATAGATTAAGTTCGAAGTTATCCCCTGAACCATCTACTTTGCATGATGGAAAGCACCAGGTGACCTTACTTTTAGATTAGGTCCACAGTTGTCCCCTGGCACATCCACCTTGCATGATGCAAAGTTCCAGGCCACCTTACTTTTAGGTTAAGGTCACAGTTGTCCCCTGGCAGATCCAACTTGCATTATGCAAAGTTCTAGGTGACCTTACTTTTAGGTTAAGGCCACAGTTGTCCCCGGGAACATCCACCTTCCATGATGCTTCAGTCGACGGTACATTAAGATTAAGTCCACAGTTGTCCCGTGGAACATCCACCTTGCATGATGCTCCAGGTGACCTTACTTTAAGATTAAGTCCACAGTTGTCCCTTAGAACATCCACCTTGCATAATGCTTCAGCGACCTTTCTTTTAGGTTAAGTCCACAGTTGTCACCTGGAACATCCACCTTGCATGATGCAAAGTTCCAGTTGACCTTACTTCGAGATTAACTCCACAGCTGTCCCCTGGAACATCCACCTTGAATGACGCAAAGTTCCAGGCGACCTTACTTTTAGATTAAGTCCACAGTTGTCCCCTGCAACATCCACCCTGCATGACGCAAAGTTCCAGGCGACCTTACTTTTAGATTAAGTACACAGTTGTCCCCTAAAATATCCCACTTGCATGATCCAAAGTTCCAGGCAACCTTACTTTTAAATTTAAGTCCACATTTGACACCTGGAACATCCACCTTGCATGTTGCAAAGCTTCAGGCGATCTTAGATTTAGATGAAGTCCACAGTTGCCCCTGGAACATCCACCTTGCATGATGGAAAGTTCCAGGCAACCTTACTTTTAGATTCAACTCGACAGTTGTCCCTTGGAACATGCACGTTGCATGATGCAAAGCCCCAGGCAACCTTACTTTTCGAGTGAAGTCCACAGTTGTCCCCTGGAACATCCACCTTTTAAGATGCAAAGCTCCATGCGACCTTACTTTTAGAGTGAACACCACTGTTGTCCCCTGCAACATCCACCTTGCATGATGTTCCAGGGGACCTTACTTTTGGATTAAGTCCACAGTTGTCGTGTGGAATATCCATCTTGCATAATGCAAAGCTCCAGGCGGCCTTACTTTTAGAGAAAATCCACAATAGTAATTCGGAGCATCCAGCTTGCATGATGCAAAGTTCCAGGCGACTTTTATTTTAGATTAAGTCCACAGTTGTCCCCTGGAACATCCCGCTTGCATGATGCAAAGCTCCAGGTGAACTTACATTTAGATTAAGTCCACAGTTGTTCCCTGGAACATCCCTCTTGCATGATGCAAAGCTCCAGGTGAACTTACTTATAGATTAAGTCCACAGTTGTCCTCTGGAACATCCACCTTGCATGATGCAAAGTTCCATGCAACCTTACTTTTAGATTGATGTCCACAGTTGTCCCCTGGAACATCCACCTTGCATGATGTAAAGCTCCAGGCGGCCTTACTTTTAGATTGAAGTCCACAGTTGTTGCCTGGAACATCCACCTTGCATGATGCAAATTTCCAGGGGACCTTAATTTTAGATAAAGTCCATAGTTGTCCCCTGGTAAATACACCTTGCATGATGCAAAGCTCCAGGCGACCTACCTTTTTGATTAAGTCCACAGTTGTCCCCTGGAATATCCACCTTGCATGACGCAAAGCTCCAGGCGAACTTACTTTTAGATTGAAGTCCACAGTTGTCCCCTGGAACATCCACCTTGCATGATGCAAAGCTCCAAGCGGCCTTACGTTTAGATTGAAGTCCACAGTTGTCACCTGGACCATCCACCTTGCATGATGCTAGGCTCCAGGCGCACTGACTTTTAGATTAAGTCCACATTTGTCCTCTGAAACATCCACCTTGCATGATGCAAAGCTTCAGGCGAACTTACTTTTATATTAAATCCAAAGTTGTCCACTGGAACATCCACCTTGCATGATGCAAAGTACCAGGCAACCTTACTTTTAGATTAAGTCCACATTTGTCCCCTAAAACATCCACCTTGCATGATGCAAAGCTCCAGGCGACCTTACTTTTAGATTAAGTCCAGTTGTCCCCTGAAACATCCACCTTGTATGATGCAAAGTTCCAGGCAACCATACTTTTAGAATGAAGCTCACGGTTGTCCCCTGAAACATCCACCTTGCATGATGCTCCAAGCGACCTTACTTTTAGATTAAGTCCACAGTTGTCCACTGAAACATCCACCTTCCATGATACTCCAAGCGACCTTGCTTTTAGATTAAGTCCACAGTTGTCCCCTGAAACACCCACCTTCCATGATGCTCCAGGCGACCTTACTTTTAGATTAAGTCCACAGTTGTCCACTGGAACATCCACCTTGCATGATGCTCCAAGCGACCTTACTTTTAGATTAAGTCCACAGTTGTCCCCTGGAACACCACATTGCATGATGCAAAGCTTCAGGCAACCTTACTTTTAGAATGAAGCTCGCGGTTGTCCCCTGAAACACCCACCTTGCATGATGCTCCAGGCGACCTTACTTTTAGTATAAATCCCACAGTTGTCCCATGAAACATTCACCTTGCAAGATACAAAGCTACAGGCAACCTTACTTTTAGAATGAAGTCCACAGTTGTCCCCTGAAACATCCACCTTGCATGATGCTCCAGGCGACCTTACTTTTAGATTAAGTCCACAGTTGTCGCCTGGAACACCACCTTCCATGCCGCAAAGTTTTAGATTAAGACCGCAGTTGTCCCCTGAAACATCCACCTTGCACGATGCAAAGTTCCAGGCGACCTTACTTTTAGATTGAAGTGTACAATTGTCCCCTGGAACATCTACCTTACATGACGCTTAAAACGACCTTCCTTTTAGATTAAGTCCACAATTGTCCCCTCAAACATCCACCCTACATGATGCAAAGCTCCAGGCAACCTTACTTTTAGAGTGAAATCTACAGTTGTCCCCTTGAACATCCACCTTCCATGATGCTCCAGGCGACCTTACTTTAAGATTAAGTACAAGGTTGTTCTCTGGAACATGCACCTTGCAAGATGCTCCAGGCGATCTTACTCTTAGATTAAGTCCACAGTTGTCACCTGGTACATCCACCTTGCACAATGCAAAGTTCCAGGCAAATTTACCTTTTAGATTACAGTCCACAGTTGTCCCCTGAAAGATTGTCCTCTCATGATGAAAAGCTCCAGGCGACCTTACTTTTAGAGTGAAGTCTACAGATGTCCCCTGGAACATGCACCTTGCACGATGCAAAGTTCCAGGCGACCTTACTTTTAGATAGAAGTGTACAATTGTCCCCTGGAACATCTACCTTACATGACGCTTAAAACGACCTTCCTTTTAGATTAAGTCCACAATTGTCCCCTCAAACATCCACCCTACATGATGCAAAGCTCCAGCCAACCTTACTTTTAGAGTGAAGTCTACAGTTGTCCCCTTGAACATCCACCTTGCATGATGCTCCAGGGGACATAACTTTTAGAATAAGTCCACACTTGCCCCTGAAATTTCCACCTTCCATGATGCTCCAGGCAACCTTTCTTTTAGAGTGAAGTTCACAGTTGTCCCCTGAAACATCCACCTTGCATAATGCTCCAGGCGTCCTTACTTTTAGAGTCAAGTCCACAGTTGTCCCCTGAAACATCCACCTTCCATGATGCTCCAGGTAACCTTACTTTTGGATTCAGTCCACAGTTGTCCCCTGAAACATCCACCTTCCATGATGCTCCGGGTAACCTTACTTTAAAATTAATTCCACAGCTGCCCCTAGAACATCCACCTGCATGATGCAAAGTTCCAGGCGACCTTAATTTTGGATTAAGTCCGCAGTTATACTTGGAACATCTACCCTGCATGATGATAAGTGCCAGGCGACCTTACTTTTAGATTAAGTCCACAGTTTTCCCCTGGAATATCCACCTTGCAAGATGCAAAGATCCAGGCGACCTTACTTTTAGAGTGAAGTCCACAGTTGTCCCCTGAAACATCCACCTTCCATGATGCTCCAGGCGACCTTACTTTAAGATTAAGTACAAGGTTGTTCTCTGGAACATGCACCTTGCAAGATGCTCCAGGCGATCTTACTCTTAGATTAAGTCCACAGTTGTCCCCTGGTACATCCACCTTGCACAATGCAAAGTTCCAGGCAAATTTACCTTTTAGATTACAGTCCACAGTTGTCCCCTGAAAGATTGTCCTCTCATGATGAAAAGCTCCAGGCGACCTTACTTTTAGAGTGAAGTCTACAGATGTCCCCTGGAACATGCACCTTGCACGATGCAAAGTTCCAGGCGACCTTACTTTTAGATAGAAGTGTACAATTGTCCCCTGGAACATCTACCTTACATGACGCTTAAAACGACCTTCCTTTTAGATTAAGTCCACAATTGTCCCCTCAAACATCCACCCTACATGATGCAAAGCTCCAGGCAACCTTACTTTTAGAGTGAAGTCTACAGTTGTCCCCTTGAACATCCACCTTGCATGATGCTCCAGGGGACATAACTTTTAGAATAAGTCCACACTTGCCCCTGAAATTTCCACCTTCCATGATGCTCCAGGCGACCTTTCTTTTAGAGTGAAGTCCACAGTTGTCCCCTGAAACATCCACCTTGCATAATGCTCCAGGCGTCCTTACTTTTAGAGTGAAGTCCACAGTTGTCCCCTGAAACATCCACCTTCCATGATGCTCCAGGTAACCTTACTTTTGGATTCAGTCCACAGTTGTCCCCTGAAACATCCACCTTCCATGATGCTCCAGGTAACCTTACTTTAAAATTAATTCCACAGCTGCCCCTAGAACATCCACCTGCATGATGCAAAGTTCCAGGCGACCTTAATTTTGGATTAAGTCCGCAGTTATACTTGGAACATCTACCCTGCATGATGATAAGTGCCAGGCGACCTTACTTTTAGATTAAGTCCACAGTTTTCCCTTGGAATATCCACCTTGCAAGATGCAAAGATCCAGGCGACCTTACTTTTAGAGTGAAGTTCACAGTTGTCCCCTGAAACATCCACCTTCCATGATGCTCCAGGCGACCTTACTTTAAGATTAAGTACAAGGTTGTTCTCTGGAACATGCACCTTGCAAGATGCTCCAGGCGATCTTACTCTTAGATTAAGTCCACAGTTGTCCCCTGGTACATCCACCTTGCACAATGCAAAGTTCAAGGCAAATTTACCTTTTAGATTACAGTCCACAGTTGTCCCCTGAAAGATTGTCCTCTCATGATGAAAAGCTCCAGGCGACCTTACTTTTAGAGTGAAGTCTACAGATGTCCCCTGGAACATGCACCTTGCATGATGCAAAGCTACAAGCAACCTTACTTTTAGAGTGAAGTCTACAGTTGTCCCCTGGAGCATCCACCTTGCATGATGCAAAGCTCCAGGCGGCCTTTCTTTTAGATTAAGTCCACAGTTGTCCCCTGGAACATCCACCTTGCACGATGAAAAGCTCCAGGAGGCGTTACTTTTAGATTAAGTCCACAGTTGTGTTCTGGAGCATACACCTTGCAAGATGCAAAGATCCAGGCGGCCTTATTTAAGATTGAAGTGCACAATTGTCCCCTGAAACATCCAGCTGCCATGATGCTCCTGGCGACCTTACTTTAAGATTCAGTCCACAGTTGTTCCCTGGAACATGCACCTTGCATGATGCTCCAGGGGACCTTACTTTTAGAGTAAGTCCACAGTTGTCCTCTGCAACATCCATATTGCATGATGCAAAGTTCTAGGCAATCTTACTTTTCGACTAAGTTCGCAGTTATCCCACTGAAACATCCACCTTGCATGATGGAAAGCTCCAGGTGACCTTACTTTTAGGGCAAGGCCACAGTTGTCCCCTGGAACATCCACCTTGCATGATGCTCCTGGCGAACTTACTTTAAAATTAAGTCCACAGTTGTCCCCTTTAACATTCACTTTGCATGATGCTTCAGTCGACCTTACTTTAAAATTAAGTCTATAGTTGTCCCCTGGAATATCCACCTTGCATGGTGCCTCAGTCCACCTTACTTTAAGATTAAGTCCACAGCTGTCCCCTGGAACAACCACTTTGCATGATGCTTCAGCGACCTTACTTTTAGATTAACTCCACAGTTGTCCCGTGGAACATCCACCTTTAATGATGCAAAACTCCACGCGACCTTACTTTTAGATTAAATCCACAGTTGTCCGCTGGAACATCCACCTTGCATGATACTAGGTTCCACAAGATATTAGTTTTAGATTAAGTCCACAGTTGCCCCTGGGACATCCACCTTGCATAATGCTCCAGGCGACATAGCTTTTAGATTAGGTCCACAGTTGTTCCCTTAAACATCCACCTTGCATGATGCAAAGTTCCAGGCGACCTTACTTTTAAATTAAGTCCAGTGTTGTCCCGTGGAATATCCAACTTGCTTGATGCAAAGTTCTAGGCAACCTTAGTTTTAAATTCAGTCCACAATTGTAACCTGGAATATCCAGCTTACACGTTGCAAATTCCAGGCGACCTTACTTTAAGAGTGAAGTCCACAGTGGTCCCCTGGAACATCCACCTTGCATGATGCAAAGCTCCATGCGACCTTACTTTTAGAGTGAACACCACTGTTTTCCCGTGCAACATCCACGTTGCATGATGTTCCAGGCGACTTTACTTTTAGATGAAGTGCACATTTGTCCTCTGGAACATCCACCTTGCATGACCCAAAGCTCCAGGCAGCCTTACTTTTAGATTGAAGTCCACAGTTGTCCCCTGGAACATCCACCTTGAATGATGCTAGGCTCCAGGCGACCTAACTTTTAGATTAAGTCCACAGTTGTCCCTTGGAACATCCACCTTGCATAATGCTTCAGCGACCTTTCTTATATGTTAAGTCCACAGTTGTCCCTTGGAACATCTACCTTGCATAATGCTTCAGCGACCTTTCTTTTAGGTTAAGTCCACAGTTGTCCCTTGGAACATCCACCTTGCATAATGCTTCAGCGACCTTTCTTTTAGGTTAAGTCCACAGTTGTCCCTTGGAACATCCACCTTGCATAATGCTTCAGCGACCTTTCTTTTAGGTTAAGTCCACAGTTGTCCCTTGGAACATCCACCTTGCATAATGCTTCAGCGACCTTTCTTTTAGGTTAAGTCCACAGTTGTCACCTGGAACATCCACCTTGCATGATGCAAAGTTCCAGGCGACCTTACTTTTAGATTAAGTCCACAGTTGTCCCCTGGTAAATGCACCTTGCATGATGCAAAGCTCCAGGCGACCTACCTTTTACATTAAGTCCACAGTTGTCCCCTGGAACATCCACCTTGAATGATGCAAAGTTCCAGGCGACCTTACTTTTACATTAAGTCCACAGTTGTGCCCTGGAACATCCACCTTGCATGATGCAAAGTTCCAGGCGACCTAACTTTTACATTAAGTCCACAGTTGTCCCCTGGGACATCCACCTTGAATGATGCAAAAGTCCACGCGACCTTACTTTTACATTAAGTCCACAGTTGTCCCCTGGAACATCCACCTTGAATGATGCTAGGCTCCAGGCGACCTAACTTTTAGATTAAGTCCACAGTTGTCCCTTAGAACATCCACCTTGCATAATGCTTCAGCGACCTTTCTTTTAGGTTAAGTCCACAGTTGTCACCTGGAACATCCACCTTGCATAATGCTTCAGCGACCTTTCTTTTAGGTTAAGTCCACAGTTGTCCCTTGGAACATCCACCTTGCATAATGCTTCAGCGACCTTTCTTTTAGGTTAAGTCCACAGTTGTCACCTGGAACATCCACCTTGCATGATGCAAAGCTCCAGGCGACCTACCTTTTAAATTAAGTCCACAGTTTTCCCGTGGAACATCCACCTTGCATGATGCAAAGCTCCAGGTGAACTTACTTTTGAATTAAGATTACAGTTGTCGTCTGGAATATCCACCTTATATGATGCAAAGCTCCAGGGGACCTTAATTTTAGATTAAGTCCACAAATGTCTCCTGGAATATTCACCTTGCTTGATGCAAAGTTCCAGACAGCCTTACTTTTAGATTGAAGTCCACAGTTGTCCCCTGGAATATACACCTTGCATGAAGCAAAGTCCCAGGCGACCTTACTTTTAGAGTAAATCCACAGTTGTCCTTCGAGCATCCACCTTGCATGATGCAAAGTTCCAGGCGACCTTACTTTTGAATTAAGATTACAGTTGTCGTCTGGAATATCCACCTTGCATGATGCAAAGCTCCAGGCGGCCTTACTTTTGGATTAAGTCCACAGTTGTCGTCTGGAATATCCATCTTGCATAATGCAAAGCTCCAGGCGGCCTTACCTTTAGAGAAAATCCACAGTAGTAATTCGGAGCATCCAGCTTGCATGATGTAAAGTTCCATGCAACCTTACTTTTAGATTGATGTCCACAGTTGTCCCCTGGAACATCGACCTTGCATGATGCAAATTTCCAGGGGACCTTAATTTTAGATAAAGTCCACAGTTGTCCCCTGGAACATCCCCCTTGCATGATGCAAAGCCCCAGGTGAACTTACTTTTAGATTAAGTCCATAGTTGTTCCCTGGAACATCCCTATTGCATGATGCAAAGCTCCAGGTGAACTTACTTATAGATTAAGTCCACAGTTGTCCTCTGGAACATCCACCTTGCATGATGCAAAGTTCCATGCAACCTTACTTTTAGATTGATGTCCACAGTTGTCCCCTGGAACATCGACCTTGCATGATGCAAATTTCCAGGGGACCTTAATTTTAGATAAAGTCCACAGTTGTCCCGTGGTAAATGCACCTTGCATGATGCAAATTTCCAGGGGACCTTAATTTTAGATTAAGTCCATAGTTGTCCCCTGGTGAATGCACCTTGCATGATGCAAAGCTCCAGGCGACCTACCTTTTTGATTAAGTCCACAGTTGTCCCGTGGAACATCCACCTTGCATGACGCAAAGCTCCAGGCGAACTTACTTTTAGATTGAAGTCCACAGTTGTCCCCTGGAACATCCACCTTGCATGATGCAAAGCTCCAGGCGGCCTTTTGTTTAGATTGAAGTCCACAGTTGTCACCTGGACCATCCACCTTGCATGATGCAAAGCTCCAGGCGCACTGACTTTTAGATTGAGTCCACATTTGTCCTCTGAAACATCCACCTTGCATGATGCAAAGCTCCAGGCGACCTTACTTTTAGATTAAGTCCAGTTGTCCCCTGAAACATCCACCTTGTATGATGCAAAGTTCCAGGCAACCTTGCTTTTAGATTGAACTCCACGGTTGTCCCCTGGAACATCCACCTTGGATGATGCAAAGTTCCAGGCAACCTTACTTTTAGAAAGAAGTCCACAGTTGTCCCCTGGAAGATCCACCTTGCATGATGCAAAGCTCTAGGTGCCCTTACTTTTAGAGTGAAGTCCACAGTTGTCCCCTGAAACATGCACCTTGCATGATGCAGAGCTCCAGGTGACCTTACTTTTTGATGGAAGTGCACAGTTGTCCCCTGAAATACCCACCTTGCATGATGCAAAGCTCTAGGCGACCTTACTTTTAGATTGAGGTGCAGAATTGTCCCCTGAAACATCCACCTTGCATGATGCAAAGCTCCAGGTGACCTTACTTTTAGAGCGAAGTCCACAGTTGTCTTTTGGAACATCCACCTTGCAGGATGCAAAGCTCCAGGCGACCTTACTTTTAGAGTGAAGTACAGAGTTGTCCCCTAGAATATGCACAATTCCATGAGTTCACGGTAATAACTCTTAAGGAGTTGTTTTAGTAGTTTTCGAAAGAATTTAATTGCATCAGTCAATCATTTCAGCTGTTGCTTCAGATGAATCAAAAATTTCCAAAAACTGTGAACAGGTATCACCTTCCATCTTCCTTACCTCCTCTTTTATAGCTCTAATCTTTGCCCCTTCCCCTTTTGCACCAACTTCTAGTCAACACCTCCAAGATGAGCTCTATGGTCAGGCTCTCGTTCATGTATTAGGGTTTATTCTCTTCCATTTTTTGTCATATTCGAAGCATTAGCATGGATAACGTCGAACAAACTACATAAAACTCTCGCTCTTTGTGAATGTTCATCTTTCTATGATCACTTTTGTTTTCAGATTGGGCCACTCTGAATACAGCTCTGAAAGATTCCTTGTGCAGTGAGTTAAAGCTTCTGTAGGAATCCTAGCCTTTTCCCAAAATATTACACATTCATACATAACTAAATTAGTACTTTCACTGATAGTCAATTATACTTCATTTATGTTATAAAACAAGACTGACAACCTATCGATTAGTTAGATGGTAATTTATCTCCCCTGACCTGATGTGTAGTTTCACCGATTAAGTAAATAACTGTGTCAGTACGTTTTACTTACTCTACTGGTAAGTAGGGGAAGTATTGTATTCCACCCAAAAATTCGATGTCGAGATTACACCGAAAATATATGTTTTGAGGCCCCCTGAATCCCCCCCCCCAAAAAAAAGCATTTTTAGAAAAAGGTCCGTGTGTCAGTCTGTGTCAGTCTGTATGTCAGTCTGTGGACAGCATAACTCAAAAACGAAAAGTTGGCTAAAAACCAAAGTTGGTATTTAAGTTTGATGTCTTTCAATGATGCGACACGTAGGTTTTGAAGAAAATAGCCCTATCCTAAACTAGCCTTTACATGGAACATTTTTCGAAAATTTTGATGGCTCTAACGATTTTTATTAAAATGTCATATTTTTGAGATATTTTTATGACAAATGAAATGTATATCTTGAATTTTCTGGCTATAGCTCCTGTAGTCGTATTTACTCTGGACGACTTTTGTACAACTGGTAAACCGTTAGAGATAGACCAAATCATACTATACAAAAAAATGTAGATCTTGCTAAAATACACAGTTTATGTCTGAATAAATTTTCTTGTAGGTTAACCATTTCGGAGATATTCCTTGTTATGTGTGCGAGTTTCGGAAAACAGAACTTTCGTGAAATGGATCATCGTTCTTCATTTTTTTATATGTTAAGTGTGCAAAGACAATCGAATGTCAAAGCTTTAGAACATTTGACTATCGCACAAAGCCTACTGTATTCTAACATTCCCCTTGCTCCTACAAGGAAATAAGCAATAAGATAAGTTGTACAAATGTTTATCTTAACTAACACGAAGATATAGGAATAAGAGTTTGTAAGAATGGTTAGTACAAGAGTAGAGAAAGTCATGTGAGTGCAACACATCAGATTTTTAAATTACCGATCACGATGCAAATAAACATTTTTAACATTACCCAATAGAAACTGAGACTGAGTTTAAGTTGGACAGTATGGCAGCAGTGGCGCACATGCAAATACAAGAATAAACAAAGTGACGCAACTTCTCGGCCACTGCGGCACGGATTCTTCTTCAGTTTCAACTAAATAAGTATTAAAATTCTTCTTAAAACAAAAGGAAAAATTTAGGGGGTGTGCGTGAAGAAATACGAAATATATGTACCTATACCTAAGGAACTTGCCGTTAATTTTGGTCCGTTCTGCTATGTAAGTATGTATGTATTTAATTTTTCTGTTGCCTGTATCCTCTTATTTGTGCAAGCTTTATTGGCTGCTTTATTTGTACGAGTATTGAGCTCTCCCAGCAGTGTTCTCGCGTTTGTATGGTAATTAGTGTTGTTAGGTTGGCAATACGACTCCAGCCGACGGGCCAATCGGTGGAGAGGGGAAGAGAGGAGGAGACGCTCTGACAGAAGCACAGAAGAGTGGAGGGGACGGGGAAGCGCGTATAAACGCTGGTTTGCAGTAGAGATAGGGTTCGTGGTGAGTAGTGTAGTTGTGGTGATAGAGCGGCAGGCTGTACAAAGACAGGTTTTGATTGTGATTGTGGAGTTCGTGTTTTCTTTACTATAAGGAAAGAAATATTGTGCAGGTGTTGTGTATAAAGTGGTGTTGACGTAGTTTTCACGAAGCGGCGGCGGAATGCCTGGGGAAACCGGGGGAGGCGGTGTGACCGAGGAAAAGAAAGCCGAAGGGGAGAAGACAGCCCCGGTTGTCAACGGCAGCAATGTCGAGACTCTACCCAGGAACTCTGGAAAACAGGTATGCACGCCGTAGATTATCTCTTGCTATTATTTTGAAATAATTTCCAAGAACATCAATTACACCAAGCCGGTTCCGCATTGTTTGGTTATTCATATGGATATACCTAATTGCGTTCTTTTGTCGATGCTAAGATGACTGGTAAATGTGCAATTCAATAAGATGCAGTACCTGAGCACTGTAACATTCCGTTAACCTTGAAGACGAATACGAGGGCGCGGTGAAGTAGCTGGACTCGAACAGGATTCGAACTTGGATGCACGTAGCTCGTTGAAACCCACGCCCTAAAGAACTGCCATGGTTAAAAGTACCATTCCCGTTTTTTGCAATATTAAGGCGATAAGAAATGATAGGAAGTGATGCATCTAAGAGCAATTAGTAAAAGCAGGTTAAACATACCTTTTTATTTCATTTATTTTGTATCTTTTTTATTATTTTAGCGCCTTTGCGAAAGCTTTCACTTTCTGCACATCTGCTGTTGGTTTAAAACAGGTAGTTCTGCACCAGTAATGGAGGAAAGCAATCTGCACTGTTTGCGTCTCAAAATTGAACGCTGCATTCGTTCATAAACATACGCTTTAATTCGGTGGTCATTGTAAAATAAGGTTAAATGGTCATATTCCAAGGCGGCCATGGATATCAGCTGTGTAGAGCGAGACGTGACAAAAATTAGGTCAGTGCTTGGAAAATGTTTTGATAAATCTAGAAAGTGTTGTTCTGTGATACCCACTCGCACAAAAAGTCTAGCTTGTTACATTCACATGGTTTTCTCTCCCAATTATAGTTTGTTTTTATGTAGCCTCAAATTATGCTTAGGAAGGCTTATTTTTTCTGTCTTTACTAAAGGTTAATGGAGTAAACTTGCGTAAAATGGTTAATTACACATTTCGGTGTAGGTACCTGGGGGGGGGGGGGGGGAGAGATAGAGGAAACCCAATCGATAGTCATATGTTCAAACCGCCGTGTCGCTTCATTTTGCCCCAAAGTTCCACGGTTTCCATGCTATCCGAGGTAACAGTTCCGGTGTTCCATTCACGAGACTTTCTCTATCGCTGTCATGCATAACTTTTACTTTTCTGACTAGACCTATTACTCTATGTGTATGCTTCATGTTAATAGAGCGATGTCTTCGGAAATATTTTCATTACACTTTACGTTGTAACAGCATACAAAAGAACAAAAAGAGTAAACATTTTCAATACATGCAGTATTTGTCGTTCAACTATTTATAATATACCAATGGTATTTTAATGTAAATTAGTCATATTTGACAAAATAAAGTATGTTGATATATTTTACCATGACTCGGGTGAGCGGCACAACCTGGCGGGGGGGGGGGGGGGGGGGGACTTTCGTAAGTCTTCGCATCTTGAGAAGAACATAAACGCTTTCAGCCCATGATGTTGACACGCACGTAAATTTGCTAAACATGCTGCCGGGTGGGGGTGGGGAGAGGGCAGGGCGTTCAAAGCATGTTCAAAGTTCACGTGAAGTCTTTAACATCGAATTTTGAGTGTAATGCAATACAGTAGATGTGCGATTATCCAAGCCAAAACCAAGTTTCATATTCATAAATTTCAGGTTTTTTGAGCATATACTGTCTTCTCACTCACTCACGCACACGCACACACGCGCGCACACACACACACACACACACACACACACACACACACACACACACACACACACAACATGAACATGTGCAGACCTTTTTCTAAACATACTATTTTGTCGGGTGGACGGGGTCTCAAAGCATTTTTCAACCTGAATATCAAATGTTAGGTGTGCCTAATGCAGTACATACATTAGGATACGACCTAATTGGGAGGAAACTACCTTGGGTGAGGAAAGGCATAGACACCTCGTAGATGTGTTAGGTCGTAGGATGAGGGGAAATAGAAACGGCTAAAACGCTCTAGCGTGTTTTTATAACTTAATTCTTTAAAATGTACGTTGAATAATTTACACGTTTTAAATAAGTGAGAATTATGTTAACATATTAAATGTGATTGCTTTTTGAGTCTTTCTGCTAACCTCTTCTGGACACTACGATGTAATGTCAAAGCTGCACTATACCTGGCCCGGGACTTCAAGTGGAATGAACCTTCATTTTACGTTCATGCAATCAGAATATTAAAACGGTTATTATGACGGCATAAGCCATAAATTACGTTATTTCTAACACCAACGTCAGAAAATGAATGACGTAATTACCATGGCAACAAGACAGCAATGACGTCATCACCGCCACAACACCTCGAGGGCATAAAAGTCTTGACTGAAAAAAGAAAACAGCACTTACAATGTGACTTTAAATTACTTACCATTTTAGGAAGTATAGTCTAATCAACGCATGTATACAATTGGCTCACAAAGGAAATGTGCGCTACCCACAACTAATTACTGTCATAAATCCATCTCCACATTTCAGAAAAGGCAAACCTCTATCCCTGTCCTTGAAGACCAATAGCAACTCTGATTTTAAGGGAGTGACAGTTACATGTTCAGTCCACGTGGAGTCTCGGTTGCCAAAATTCTGAATTCCAGTTCTTTTCTGTTTCATTAGCTACGAAGGTTCAGGTTAAGATGTTGCAACTCTGCCTGGAAGGACCCATGTTGTAAAACGATTATGGATGTTTTTCTCAAAGGCGGCGGCCGAGGACTGCACACGCGTTCACTAAATAGACTTTAATAAACGTTTGCATAATTACCAGATCTGAAAAACTAGGCCAGTAATGTGGTTTCATTAGTCATACTAAGGCATTTTCATTTCTCCATCCACAAAATCTTTCATATTCTTTTTCGTAATCACCTTTTGATTTTTATGGAATTAATAAATTCTCACCACTCAAAATGTTAAGCGGAATCCAATCCATATTGTCAATTTGTCCTCTTTACGGAAAAAAATTAAACATCGGCTTATCAACCATATTACGTCATACATATGTGATCTCTGATACGTTATAATTTTTCATTTAACAAATATATTACCATTTTTGCGTATTTTAATGCAAACACGAAATATGACACTTAAAATAAGCCGTATCACAATCAGTCAATTATACACCAGTTTACATTAATAACTATTATTGTGTGCTTAAAATAGGTTTTCTGTTTTAGGCTTTGCTTCATGGATCAGCACAAGCACCAATAGTTACGCTTGTCTTAGTTTTGTAAGATTTATTTATGAACTTTTCTCACCAAAGTTTACACCCATCAAAAACACGGTGAATAGGATTTACTGTTGCATTTTTCCTTTTTTCCCCAATTGTCACGTGGGTAGCTCATTGTTTTATGAAGAAGAATGCTTTTAACGGCACATGATGGCATACGGTATAATACTGAATTTTTGACTTTCATATCTTCAAAAGCACAATTGCCATCAACAATTTTGTACAGCTTACACAAATATGATTCCCAGTAATCCAGATATTAATTCTAGATTTTCTGAATGTATATGCAGAGCACCATTAGTGGGGGCTTGCACCTTCCAACCGGACAACTTCTGGTATCAACATTGACATGGTCCTACTGCTAATGACAGTTTGGGGGAGTTTCCATGGGAATGTTTAGGTTATTTTGGTGTCAACCTTCCTTTTTACACGCTTTATATTACCTTCACCGGTGTGTATGTATGTAACGGAATCTTCCGGCGTAATTTTCACTCACTTATAGTCGTCTGATTTAGCTTGAAATTTGCACACACGTCAAGGACCAATAACAATACAATAATATCATAACGTTATCCTAAGGTCCTGACCAGGATCATCAGGATAAAACAAAATTAATTAGCTAAATTTATGAATGTAATGGAATCTTTCGACGTAATTTTCGCCAACTTAGAGTCGTCTGATGGACTTAAAAAATTGCATACACGTCAAGGACCGATAACAATGTAGTATCGTGACTTTGTCCTAATATCCTGACCAGCAATAGCAGCATAAAAAGCGACTTTGTTAAATTTAACAATGTTACTCAATTTTCACCAACCTGATTGACTTGGAAATTTGCACACATGTCAAGGATTGATGACAATAACATAATAGCTTGAATTTGTCCTAATGTACTGACTAGGATCTTCAGGATAAAAAATGACTAAGCAAAATTAATCAATGCAAAGCAATTTTTCGACATAATTTTCGCCAACTTAAGAGTCGTCTGACATGACAATTTGCACATGTGTCAAAGATCAATGGCAATAGGATGGTAATTTGATGCTTTTCACGTTACTTTTATAACTTTACTTACATAAGTAGCCAGCAATGCTATTTATAACAATGGATATCCGACACTCCACGATTTTTTAAAAAAAGAATTATTTTGTTAATATAAATTAGTTTCCGTTTTAAACTTATTACAAAATTTTGAAATATAATGAACTACTTTATAGAACAAATTCTTCATACTTAAAAATTATTTTCTACTTTTTAGTTAGGTTTGTTATAAAACCATGCTTTTGTTGGTTTTTTAAAACAATAACTTATTTACTTTCTCTACTGGTAAGTAGAAGGAAGTATTGTGTTCCACCCAAAAATTCGAAGTCGAATGTTTACCGGAAATGTTTTGAGGCCCCCTGAATCTTTCAAAAAAAGCATTTTTAGAAAAAGGTCCGTGTGTGTGTGTCTGTCAGACTGTGGACAGCATAACTCAAAAACGAAAAGTCTGTTAAAAACCGAAGTTGGTATTTAAGTTTAGTGTATTTCAAGGATGCGACACAAAGATTTTGAAGAAAATGGTCCCACCTTGAAACTACCCTTTACATGGGACATTTTTCGAAAATTTTGAATTTCTTGAAAATGGCTCTTTGATGAAAATGACATGTTTAAGATATTTTTATGACATATTTAATGTATACTTTGAATTTTCTGTCTATAGCCTGTGTAAGCACGTTTCCTCTGGATGACTTTCGTAAGCCGTAAGAGATAGACAAAATTCCACCATAAAAATATTGTAGATCTTGCTAAAACACACGATGTATATCTAAATAAATGTTTTTGTAGAGTGAACCATTTCGGAGATGTTCCTTGTTATGTGTGTTAGTTTCGGAAAACAGAACTTTCGTGAAATGCAACATCGTTGTTCGTTTTGTTATATGTTAAGCGTGCAAAGAGAACGGGATCTCAAAGCTTTAAAACATTTTACTTTCGCTCAAAGTGTAGTGTATCCTAATATTCTCCTTGCATCTACAAGGAAGCAAGCAATAAGATAATTTGTACAAATATTTATCTCAACTAACACGAAGAAGTTAGAGGAATAAGAGTTTGTAAGAATGGTTAGTACAAGAGTAGAGAAAGTCATGTGAATGCAACACATGAGATTTTTACTTTCTCTACTGTTAAGCAGGGGAAGTATTGTATTCCACCCAAAAATTCGATGTCGAGATTTCACCGGAAATATTTGTTTTGAGACCCCCTGAATCCAAAAAAGCATTCTTAGAAAAAGGTCCGCGCGCGTGTTTTTGTGTCTGTCAGTCTGTGGATATCATAACTCAAAAACGAAAAGTCGGTTAAAAATCAAATTTGGTAATTAAGTTTGTCTTTCGAGGATGCGCACGAAGCTTTTGAAGAAAATAGCTCTACTCTTTACATGGAAAATGTTTCGAAAATTTTCATTTTCTTGAAAATGGCTAACGATTTTGATTAAAATGTCAATGTCTGAGATATTTTTATGACATATGAAATGTATATTTTGAATTTTCTGGCTATAGCCCCTGTAGTTGTATTTACTCTGGACGACTTCTGCATAACTGGTAAATGGTTAAGAGATAGACCAAATCATACTATACAAAAAAATGTAGATCTTGCTAAAATGCACAATTTATGCCTAAATAAGTTTTCTTGTAGAGTTAACCATTTCAGAGATATTCCTTGTTATATGTGTAAGTTTCGGAAAACTTAAAACTTTCGTGAAATGGAACATCATTTTTTTATATGTTTAGCGTGCAAGGAGAACGGAATCTCAAAGCTTTAAAAGATTTGACTGTCGCACAAAGCCTACTGTATTCTAATATTCGCCTTTCACCTACAAGGAAATAAGCAATAAGATAAGTTGTATAAACGTCCATCTTAACTAACACGATGAAGATATAGGAATAAGAGTTAAATGGTTAGTAAAAGAGTAGAGAAAGTCATGTGAGTGCAACATGTCAGATTTTTAGAAAAAAGGTTCGTGTGTGTCAGTCTGTGGACAGCATAACTCAAAAACGAAAAGTCGGTTAAAAACATAAGTTGGTATTTAAATTTATATCTTTCAAGGATGCGACACGAAGATTTTGAAGAAAATAGCCCCACCCTAAACTACCTTTACATGGAACATTTTTCGAAATTTTTTATTTTCTTGAAAATGGCTAACGATTTTGATTAAAATGTCATATGTTTAAGATATTTACATGACAAATGAAATGTATTTTTTTGAATTTTCTGCCTATAGCCTATGTAGTCCTGTTTACTCTGGATGACATAACTCGTACGCTGCAAGAGGTAGACAAAATCTTACTATACAAAAATGTAGATCTTGCTAAAACACACAATGTATGTCCAAATAAATTTTTTCTAGAGTGAACAATTTTTTATGATTATTATGATTATTGTTATTATTATTATTATTATTATTATTATTATTATTATTATTATTATTATTATTATTATTATTAATTATTTATTTATTTATTTATTTATTTATTTATTTATTTATTTATTTATTTATTTATTTATTTATTTATTATTTCTGTTGCTGCTGTTGGTAATGGTGGCGTTAGAAAGAAAAGGAGAAAGATAAATTCCTGCATTGCGCCTAATGTTGGAACGTTGCCGTGAAATTTGTTGTGGGATCACTTCCCCAGCCCTCCGAAACTATGCGGTCACAAGTGTCACAAATTTGTCAAGCTGGAATCAAGGATGCCGAAGTGGAAACGCAAAGAACGGGCCAACTATAGAAAGTATTAACTTATTTCATGCATTGTTCTGTCCACAATGCACATGCGTTGTAAAAATCATTGTCAAAAATTGGAAACTCTTGGCAAACACTTAACAAACTGCATACAAATACATACTAGTAGGTACTTTTGAAAAGTGCAGTTTTTCAGATTGTAAAGCCGTGTGGTATTTGCCTTTCGCTCGGAATGAATCGTGGTTAATGAAAGCTATCTGAAAGGTGCCCAAGACTTCCCCGAGATCATTATTCACTTAACGCCATCATGCATATTCGAGTGTCCTCTGCACTTAAAGCAGGTTCAATTTAAAGGGAAATATCGATATACTGTTCGCTGTGGGGTCACACGAAAGAAAGGGACTGCGCTATAAACGTTACATGGACTTCAAAGGCTTGTTTGTACATACGTAGCTTTTAACACGATGATTTTGCAATTTAAAGCCAGTTTCATGTGATTAAGCATTTTGAGAGCAACATTCAGAATAGATAACTGAAACGTGTATTTTTCCAAGAGGTAGTATATCTATGGTAGCCGCAAAATTTAAAGGCAGCTTATAGTTGACTATTACCATTCTTTTTCCAGTTGTACAAATACATTTTGTGGGTGCAAATGATATTTCTATCACCGGCTGTACAGCGTGTTTAACTACATAATGCTGCAAGTCGTGGCCAGCTTATGATTGGACTTGTGTTGAGCTACCCGCCTTTAAATTTTGCGGCTATCATACTTCTACCTAACACACAAAACGAATTTAGTTAAATTCATTGTTTGGGAGCATCTCTGTTTCTTATCACCTTACGGGAGTGTTAAAGGGCGTGAAGCATAAGTATTCGTACAGTTGCCAATACAATGTAAAATATTTTATTTTGAATATTTGTCAGCCACAAAGCTTAGAACAGGGTTCTCCATATGAACTTCACACATCTTATTTAAGTACAGATATAATAAAATTACATTTACTTTGTTCTGCATTGATACGTGAAGTCTTTGTTCTTACAAGTTGAATTTTAAGTAAGACAAGTATTCGTACAGGAACGCAATATTGTGTGTATGTACAACATGCAAACAGAAAATTAAAAAGGAAGCCTTCCTAATGTGTTATACGCCAACCTCTTCTGTAAATTACTTCTCAGCTGTTTGGGCACTGAGTGGACAAGTTTTCTAGTTGTTTCTGCACCAACATTGTCATTCTGCCACAAGTAGTAGTTTATTTTAGATTTGCTGGATATGTGGTGCTTTTATTCTGTCTTCTGGCTCTCTCCATAGGTGCTCAATGGGGCTGAGATCCGGATATTGTGCAGGTGTATATAGCAACCACAAATGGGCAATCCCTGCAGTATGTCTTGCTGGAAGTAGTAATAGTCGATCTAAATTCAACCTCAGGCACTCTTCTTCAAATTGCCTTTCAATATGTCAATGTGACATCTGTCCATATTTCTCTCCATGAGTTGTGTGTGTGTGTGTGTGGGGGGGGGGGGGGGGGAGGTAGAATTTAACCTATAGACACCTTAATAGATTTAGAAAAGGCACACGACAGAGTAAAGAGGCTCTTGTTGTGGGAAATATTAGCAGGACCGTAGCTTTGGGGGACGCTAGTACGCTCAGCGTTCTCCTTATTTTTCTGTTTAATTGTTTTATATCTATTTTGTTTTGTAGTAGTTTTAACGCAGAACAATTATTTTATACAATCATTTAATACTGTTTTTTTTTCGCAGATCGTACTGCAGCTATATTTAGCTAAAGTAGCAAACACAAAATTAACAAGTCAATCCGTTCCGTTTTAAAACAGCGGCGTACGCTGTGACAAGTCAGCGTTTCACTGCCTGCAGGTGGTATGTTTAGGACGGCCTCTCGGAAACGCGTCACCTATCTCCTGCCTGCCCCTCTTTCCCGGCAAACCCCTCACATACCCAGCCGTATACGCTAGCGTTAGTTAGCTGTATGCTATGGCGCGGCTCTGACTCCGGAGTATGGTTGAGGAACTGCCAATGGTGTTTATTTGCGGATAAAGTTGTACATCAACCCAAAGTGCGTGTGATATTTACATCATAAGAATGAGTGACATACCTCACCGGCTAAGATATTTTCTCCCATTTTTTTTTCTTCGAATTTTGGGAAATGAGTTTGTTTTCGTTTTCTCGCACTATATGGCTTGCATTTTATATACCATACACACACAGGCGCGCGCGCGGTCAGTGCTTTCCGACTTATTTGGCAGTGATCATTAATATTGAGCTCTACCGTCCGCATACTATGCACACGACATTCTCACTGAATTATTTCCAAGGCTGATTGGGGGAAATATCGCACTCTCATTCATCTCACCGATGATGTGTGAGATTGACTAAATGGTGCAATATTTTACATGCTCGCAGCGGATTCCAGCATTCTTCGTGGTTCATCTACACCACGACACGTTCCTGTGCCTTGGTGGTCCGAGGAATGCCCATTTTGTGTTTTCTAGTAAAATATGCACTTGCTTTTCCTGGTCACAATGAGAATGAAGCATCTTCAAACGGAGGCCATTATATTGAATATTTAAATGAATTAGCAATATGACCCCTCTGAAAGGGCACTTTGAAAAATGGACTGTTTTTAGTGCAACTTCAGCTGGTTTCAGAATGACTTAATTTCCAGTGAGTGCCACCATGTCATGTGGAATAATAGAAGGAAATTTCTGATGGCTTCTTTGTTTAATTAATATTAGATGAAACTGCTGATATTAATGGCGAAGGACAAGTCTGTACCGCTTGTTACATAACTGTTGACGGAAATGTTGAAGATGTTTATTTGATTTACGGATGTAAGCTCTGATACAATGAGATTTTCTTCTGAATCTACTCACAGTATTATCGAACATAGGTCTATTTCAGACGATGACAGAAGGTGAGAACTCCGAAGAGTATTTCCTTTAATTTAGGTAATATTTTAACGAATTTTTCAATATTTGTTGGGTCTGATAGTGAAGTCAGGCTGCGCCACTGGGAGTATCAAATTATCCAAGCCCTTTAGTTTCTCCACCCCCGTCCCATCCAAAAAGGTCACGTTCCATTTCTCGATCGATCTGGATAACCTTTTCTTGTTGTCGTTGAAGGGTAGTAGGTAATAAGAGTAGGTATTCGTGGCCACCCAAATTGAGCAAGATGGCCGGCCGCATGGGAGTCTAGAGAGCAGGAATAAGTGCTTTAGGATGGATCTTTTGTGAGACGAGTGTGAGTACACCCGTGGTTGTACCGTTGTGTATGACGTAAGACCTTCATCTCGTCCTCAGAGTCTAAAACTACCTTAGCTCTAAACCATGCAAACCTAACCTAGAACGTCGTCATAATCATAACACAGCGATGTCCAACCTTTGCGTAAGAGGGGATATTGGATTTACCTCCTTCCACTTATGCGCACTTTGCCACTCAGACGTGCACTGTGTTGCAGTGGCGGTTTGGTTATATGTACGTTGCGTTTGATTACGGAAGCACTAAAATGTTATGCGATTAACGTTAGTTCATTAGTGACTTCTTTGGTATGCAATGCTTACGTTTAAGAAGTCGATCTATGTTTGGCGACAAAGTCCGAGTGCATAGCCTTAGAAGATCCAACAGGTTACGAAGTATGCCGCGCAAGTTATTAAACGTTACGAAGAATTGATAAACATGGTCGATATAACATCCTCTGGCAGAGCTAGCTCAAAGATTGGTAGATGAAACAATCAGTTAAAGCAATGAGTCGAGTGGATCAACAATTGGAAGTGTCTCAGGAGATGAACGTAGAAGCTGAAGAAAGTAAAAGTGACAATGAAGACATTGAAATAGGGAGTAAGAAAATCAGTCACAGTGAAGGATGCTAAGCGATAGAAAGGACCACCAAGCAGCTAGAACTGTCAGAGACAAATTTAATAGACCTAACGGAGGCACAGAAGCGAACGAAATCCGTTAACAGATAGACTTCTTGAAGAAATACTTTTGTTTTTATCTGGAGCACATACATATTGCATATGTAGGCCTTTTTTTTTTAAATTTTGCATTTATTTATTTATTTATTTATTTATTTATTTATTTATTTGTATGTACGTCATTTTTTCATTTGATAATACATTGATACATTTTCTGCAAATCTTCAAACAGTTTTCATTCATTTCACCTGTTTGCGAGTTTCCCTCTCGAGTCCGTGTTATCGGAGTTTTCGGTTATCCCTTCGGTCCACTTTACCTCCAATAATCAAGGCTCTGCTGTAGTTCAATTTGGAGAAACTTTGTTCGCAAATATGTGTAGACCCAAAATTGATATCAGCTTGGAGGCAAACATTCGCAGTCTGGGGCAAAGAGAGAAATAAATCCCAATCTTATTTTGTGCAATATTTGATGGTCGCAGTATTTTGTAGAAGAATGGTTTCCATTTGCAACTTCCATTCGTTATGAAAGGTAAAACGTTTCGATATCTAAGAAACTGCTATGGAATCGCCTGTTTGCGTACGTCACTGTCTGTTTGTGATTCTACACGTCACA
Organism: Tenodera sinensis; assembly: GCA_030765045.1. Taxonomy (NCBI): domain Eukaryota; kingdom Metazoa; phylum Arthropoda; class Insecta; order Mantodea; family Mantidae; genus Tenodera; species Tenodera sinensis. The sequence goes on from CM060967.1 coordinate 80,367,426, forward strand.
GGGACTGACTCACCCTCCGACTGAAGGATGCAGATGGGGTTGTAGGCGCTAATTACGTGTCTCCAAAAGACAAGGTTAGACATCGCCTAATCTAATCTAAACTTCAGCCAGGTAACGCAAGGTAACCTAGCCTAGATCCTGCTCTCCTCTCCTCTATTCTTTCCTTTCGTAACTAGGGAGTGGATTGTTAGGTGCAACAAAGTTTCCATGATAGACCATCAGACTAGTTTAACAACCCACCTGTCAGTCTGTTCCTTGGAGTTACAGTTCAAAACACACGTCATCTCTGCCGATTGTAATGGAGTATTGTCCTGTATTGGGAGAATGATCGTTCTGTGTCACTGTTGCGTGTTACAGACAATGTGTGCTGAATGTATGTACCTGAGAATAATTGATTAACATACTGCTGCCACCGAAAACCCGCACTTCATTTTGGTGAGAATAATAACGATACGCGAATTACTCTCAACCTGTATGTTAGGAATGACCTTCTCAACTGAAGGAACAAGAACAATGATAAATTGAAAAGGGAATCCCTTGAGCTTACAGTGTATGATGATGCAATACTAGTAACATGTGGAACTTCCTTTTCTCAGACTGCGATGGAAACGGACCCATTGTGCTGTTGACAACACGTAGTCTAATCCAATTTAAGGATACAGAATGCAATAGAAGTCTGCACGGTTTCTCTTCCGACAAACCGAATTATGATTTTTGTGACAGGGGAAGTAAAGCACGTTACTGGAAAATACCGTTTGTTGCTAAAATGCATAACATTTGTGTTAATAACGAAACTGTGAAATATTAAATTACATATTTTTATTGTAAAATTATGTACTTTCATGTGAAATAAAACTTATGTTTGTGATAGTACTGTTATGTTGAACATCTATTAGTTCCATGCTAAACCGTAAGGAGAAAAGGTATCTGTTTACCTAGTAATCCCTTACCACAACCTAGAACTCTCACCCCCCCCCCCCCAAGAAAAAAAAAACCATACTAATCTAATCATGGAAGATAATGTGGACTTCACCATGACTTAAATAGCCTTGTCAGACACTCGTAACATTTGAATCAGCGATGTCCAACGTCTGCGAAAGAGGGAAAGTTGGATTTACCTCCTTCCACTTTGTCACTCCTTAACCCACAGGCCTGTATTGTGTTACAGTGACAGTTTTGTTATATGTTCGTTGCGTTTGATTTGCGAAAGTACTTGCAAATCTTCTGCGATGAACCAAGTGATGGTCACGTGAGCTATTGCGATACACACTTTTAATGTAGAGCAGGTGCTTATTTCTCCATCTACTTTTTAATCAACATAAGAGTTTTCGGAAAGTATCTTAATGCTAATTTTCTTGTAGGCGCAAGGGGAATATGTTTTGAGCGATAGTCAAATGTTTTAAGAGCTAATTGCTATGCGATTGCTTTTGAAATTCAGTTCTCTTTGCAAGGTGAAGAGATAAAAAACGACTAAGATATTCCTATTCGAAAAAAAAGAAAGTAAAGTATTGGCAAATTCAAGCAAATAATAAAGAATATCACAGAAATGTATCAGTCACACACACACAAAAAAAAAAAAAAAAAAAAAAAAAATTATATATATATATATATATTTGACATAAATTGTGTTTTAACAAGATCCAAATTTTTTTATTTAGTAAGCTTTGTCTCTTACTGTTTACCATTTATGGAAAAATCATCCAGAATGAAGAGGTCTTCTGAGGACATGCCCAGAAAATTCAAGTTATGACATAGGAATTGCAATGGAATTGCCCGTTTGTGTCCGTCATTGGATACTGACTGCCAGTCCCTCCGACTGAAGGAGTGGAGTGGGGAATAACCACCAATAAAATTATATAAGCGTCCCAAAAGACAAGGTTGGACTTCCCTGATCTAAATGGTGCCTCTCATCACTAAACGGCTCCTTTGATCAGTAATACTCTGTAGCTCTATGTGAACTTTGTGTATTTTTACCGACGTGTTTTGTTTTGACCTTTTGCTGTACTTTACATTCGTTTGATAGTAGTCCGTGGTGTTTTTAGTAATTTTTGGATGTACCTTTATGGGTATTTTAGTATACTTTGTTCAGTATTTTGAGACAGTGGGAGGGAGGGTCAGGTAGGCAGCACACTGCGATAACAAAATGCACTGTTGCAACTTTTACGTCCCTTTCAGACTTCTGTTTCATTATTTGTATGTTTATTCTTTATTTATGTATTAATTCACTTAATTGTGGGTGCTTTAACAGCTTATTCTCACGCTGTGACGATGAATACCAAAAATAATACAAAAAACTAGACTGCAATATCCTATTTGCTTGGACTATGTTACTTTTATTCCTTTCTGGTAATTGAATATATATCAACACAGTTGGTACTGCATATGATCGCCACAAAAAGAACGAAAGAAGCAAATACAAGCAGAACGAGACATTTTTTACACTGATATATACATGTACATTGGCATTTACTCAATCTTAGGATCTTATAATTTCTTCTTCTTCTTTTTTTTTTCTTCTTCTTCTTCTTCTTCTTCTTCTTCTTCTTCTTCCTCATCCTCTGAAGACGACGAAGAAACCATCAATCTTATAAAATTCACGAACGGATTTTTCATCGCTTTTCGTCTTTGTTGGAGTTGTATAGTCCTGAATATTATCTAGTTTAATGATTGTTATGGGAACGCCAGTTACAGCCACAGTATCTGCAATCGGCGAGTCAGATTTGCCGTTCCCTCCTTTAAAGTAACTGTACCTACATATTTTTGTACTGGTTTTCCACGTCCTATAGGCGAAGAATTTGCTTTATAACTGGCAGATGCATGACTTGTTTTCCACGGCGGTCACATATTTATACAGGCCTAAGAGTTTTGTGCAGTGTCCACTGACATGTCAGAATGACTGCGTAAACCTTACAACTCTGCCCGTTTTGTTTTGGTTCCTACACACGCGCCGGCGACGCTACATGTCCTTCCACTGTCTCAAAAGACTGAACAAAGTATACTCTGGGTTCCACACGGGGCATTCCACCAACGTACAGCCGACAGGGTGCTGTGTGGAACGTTCTGCCCCACCCTGGGACTTTTTTCGCCTCAGTTTTACATGTTGTATAAAATTTATTCCTTACATTTCAGTTTTGCTCTGATTTGTATGCAAATTTGCATACATAAACTCACACGTGTTATCTAAAGATTCAAATATGCCTTTGGTGATTGCTTTATTCATTGGCACACAAAATATAATTTATGCGAAAAAGAAAAGGAATTTTAACACTTAACTAAATAAAAATTAATTCTCTGCAAGTAATGACGCCAACTGCAATTAAATACTTAAATTTATTTTCAGTTTACTTTAAGTATCAGAAGATATGGCTAGTATACTGTTCTGAAAAATGTGAAGGCTGTTTTAAAAGAATGAATTTTTTTGTTAATTAAAAGTATTTAATTCTATTATTTGAGAAGCTGTTTGAGCTAGAACACGTAGCCTTTGCGCAGTCATTTGTTTATTCATATCAAGTGTGGCAATTTTCAGCCAATCAATATAAAATTGAAACATTTAGTGTCCCTTAACTGCTGATGTGATATTGCGGAGATGCATGTTGGAAAAATAATTGTGGATATGTGGAAAGCCAATATGCAATCTGCAGACATTGCTCCAAGTTATATATTCACTTAAGACCAATGTAGAACTGTGCACGCTACTGCATGCGCTAAAGAGGTAAACAGATACATGCATCTTGTACCTGAAACATGTTCAAGACCTTCTAACAGCCTTCATTATATTCACCGTACAAATACCAGTGGATGAGCCAAGTAAACTACTTAACATGGTAACGCTCTTGTACAATATTAGACATAACTTTGAAAGTGGGTCTTTAAAGGAAAATATTACCAATTTTGGGAGAAATGATTGACAGTTGAAGTCTTATTTGCAGAAATTGCAATTAATACTTCATAAAGTATTCATTTTAAAAACTTCAATCGTAGTGCAATGTTTGTAAGACAATAGGAAGAATTACTAGGCTATGTGAAATAAAAACGGCCATACTGCTCTAAAGGAGGCGCTTTGTCAAAGAGAGGTTCCATTAATTTGTATAATGTTATCAGCACAGGTTTATAAATTACTGAAAAGCACGGGATACATGGGGTTCAATCCACTACTGTTGATCAGAAGGCTCATTTTCAGAAGTAAATATTTGAAGAGAGAGAAATGTAATAAATCATGATTTTAAAGATGTCTAAGGCAGTTAAAACCTACTTATATATGTTGCATTGGAATAACGAAACTGCGTGGACTTTAAATTTAACAAAAGATTAAAACAGTGAAGCCGAAATTATGTCAATATATATAATTGATAATAGAAAGAAACAAAAGGAGATTCTAATCGATAGTTAGAGGGAAGACGTAATCAAGCTGAATAGATTAAAGTCTCAAGAATGGAAGCCTTGGCAGATTTAAATGAGTGATAAGGTTACAATTGTTGTATGTACAAAGCTCTAACGATTCCGCGGGCTGATTCCTATCTTACCATGACGTGCTCTAAAGTTGGCCAACGGAAATTGCTTCCTTCGTGTCGCCCACGCATAAACAAATGCAACGCAACATTCTCGTCTTGAATCGAGCCGGGAGAACGCACGTGCAATTCGGGATTTGTACGTAAGCTAGCGCGTATACATAATTCGGCGGTTGCTAAAGGGTGACAAAGTTAAAATGTTATAACTAGGGCTCGGAAGTTCATGCCCTAAAAAACACTGAAATACGCATGCAAATATGCTCCTAAAAACTTGAAAATATGCCAAAAAATATGCACTATTTAATTAAAACAATTAATAACCCTTTGTAGTAGACAAGACGAGTTAGTATAAGTAATAAATAAAGTTGCCTTATTTCTTAGAGGTTGAAGCAGAAGTGGTCCCGCTGCTAGTATTAACTGCTAAATTGCGGTTCACAACCAACACTTAGCACAAATTTTCAACTGTAAAACATCGTCTGTTGTCTCGCAAAACACTTCTGTAACGCGAAAAACTTCTCTCCACGTCACAAGATGTTATCGGGGCATATTTAAATGATGCTAACTGCTTCACAGAGAGAATCAGGTCTCTTGATGTGACAAGATTTTCTTTCGAGGATGTCTCGAATATCGCACATCTGTTTATAACCAGAATTTTTTGAAATTACATAATTCACTTTATCTTTCACTTTTTCCCCTATGCTACCAGGAACCGAAATTAGATCACATATTGATTTTTCAAAGACAGTAAGTGATTCATGTAAAGCAGATCCCACAGCTACCAATGCCGTTATGGTCGTTGGTAAGTAAGGAAAATGGGCAGATATGAAACCAAGATCCTCTTTTAACCCAGTGCCTGACGGAATATTTTGCACAGTTTCTATTGATGAAGCATCTTTCGAGTCCAATGAATTAACAACCTCTTCGGCTATTTCTATGTGCTCAGTATAATATAAAACTGCATCGACCATGGTCCCCATCGATTAACACTGGTGCAGGAAGGAGTCAGATTGTAGGTGCTGTTGATCTAAACAACTTAACTCTTTTAGGAGATTTAACAAAAATTATCTTCGTACTGGACGCAAATCTGTCTACCAATGGGAAAGGATCATTGTCTCAGAAATGCTGCAAATATGAAAAATACGATATACAGATGAAAAAATAAAAAAAGCATAAAAATCATTAAAATATGCAATATAGGGGCTATAATATTGAAATAATATGCATTTATCAAAAATCAAGAAAATATGCAGTTATATGCACCATAAAATCATGTCCAAATAACTGAAAATTCCATAATTCGTGCACATGATGTACAAGCATACATTTTTAATCCCTATGAAAAAACATGCAAATGCATGAACTTCCTAGCCCTAGTTATAACGTTGTAGTTGAAGTTACAAAGTTACATTCTATTTAAATATCATCGGCAGTTCTCTACAAATCTGGAAATTTGCAAATAAACTTAAATGTTGGTTAATTCTTCGTTTGGTTCCATTCCTACCACAACTCACGCATACCCTGTAGATTAGGACCTCTTGCTAGAGCTAGTCCGGACACCAAACACGAGATCTTATAGGTCTTAAAGGCGACGTCTTCCACAGAGACGAACGTTTGCGTCAAAAGGTGATTTTGATTTCAAAGTTTCACTTTAGGTTAACACTTGTTTAAAATGCTTATTCACAGAAGAAGGCTGAAGAACCATTTACATTTCTTATCAATTTTTCAAACATCACTATCTGGAAACGATAATTTGTATGTGGACTAGTGAGATTGGCTCATAAATTTCACCAATTACGGCTGATTATTTTCAGCTAGATGTGTAATGTGTTTTTCTGTACATGAGTTTCACTAAAACGTACTCATTAACTACAGGAGAAACAAGTTTACATATTTCAATGTCAGCAGCACTGTCTGAATCAGAGTAGACATGTAAAACGTTTAACTTTTTGTATAATCTTGTAAGTGAATGTTGGGGAAATACATAAAAACGTACCTGTATTGTATGTTGAACTAACAGTAGTTCAAACAGGTAGAAAATATTTAAGCAGAGTATACCTAGTAGATACATTTTTAAATTTAACGTCCTCCAACATTGTGTCATATCGGACGGTGAATGAATGAAATGGGTGAAATGATGCTCAAATGAGCCCGAGGTCCATGGAGCTTTAAGTTACCCGTCATTCGCCTTCTCAGGGTAGGGAAAACCTCGGAAAAAAACCTTACCCGGATAACTTACCCTAAGCGAGATTCGAACTCGCGACCTCTTGAATGTGAGGCAGACACGCTAACCATCACGCTACCGAGGCGGGCAGTGTAGATACACTATGTATTATTCCACAAAAATAATGAAATTGAAATGATACATTGGGGTTTGTGTAGCTTGATTTTACCAAGATGGTAATGCTGACACTCTTCATCTTAAGGGTAAATCATGCATGACAGTTCACAGGATTGTAAAAAATCACTTCCCTCTTGTCATGCTATTTGATGGACTGAAATGTTATGTATCTTTGAATGCTGTAAGAGCACAAGGGACAAACTTGTCAGTTGCATTCATTACCTCTTCACTGATGATAAAAATCTTGACAGCAGGATGCACTTCTGCTTTGCTGACCAACACTGTTAAGTCTTTCCCACAAGCAACAAGGAAGTCGGCTATTCTTTTCATGTAAGTTCCAACACCAAACCTTTCCCGTGAAGTTTCTCAGCAAATTAGTTCAATATAAGCTTCTACAAAGGTGTGCATGCATTCATTAAATGGAACTTCTTTCCCGGTATTGGTGAAGGGGCCATCACTCGCCAAATTGAAATGTCTAACATTTGGAAATTTGGTTTTCGTTTCTCCAATAACTGAATCTAATTGAGCAGATATACTAGAGTAGATGTTAAGATTAAGTGACAAAGATTTTGTTTCATTCATGGTTTTATAGTCAACTACAGTAGGAAGGTACATCCGAAACTTGGAAGTTCCAAACTGTGCACAGTGGACTTCTTTACACGAGTAACTTTCAGGAAAATCTGCACGAATAAGTTCATCTCTCGTAAATTCATTTTTAATTTGTTCACTGCTTGGTATTAATGGTTCTTGTTCTGACATGTATAAAAAAGGAGTACAGCTCAAGTTTCAAAGACAAAAACTTCACCTTCAGTCATCTTATGCCTCTTTCTCACCATCTTTCATACCTGTTATTCTGTTCCTCTGTCATGTTTTCGGGTTTGTGCACCATTTTTCTACATCTGCGGCTTCAGTAATTTATGGGAGCTATCTCCATGGATTGCATTTGCTGCATTTTCTTTCATAGCACAGGTCATTTCTCTGAGGCAAATCATCACAAAGGTGGAGATTATAGGTTGAGATGAACTTTCCTTTATTATGACTAAGTTCAATTGTTCTATTGTTAGATACATTTGTATGTAAAGTTCATAAATGAGTGTTCACTATGCTATGTCGCAAGCAACAATCCACAATGCCTTAATTTGGTGAAAGTTACATAACTTCTGTTAAATTGTGGATACAACACATTTTTTGTGCCAGTTCTTCAATGCTACTAGCTAGTGTTTCTGTTTAACTTATTCTAAGCAATACGTTCATCCTTCCCAGCACTTAAGAGACTTGTTTCCATCTTTTTGGGAAGCTCTTTCTTGTGTATTACCTCAATGTGTTTTGTGATTCATGGCACTTGCTTTCAGGTCTACTTAGCAATGGGATATCTTTCGCAAATATCTTGTGTTCACAATTTTACCCACACAATCATTTTCCCAGAATTTTGTTTTGTCTTTTCCTTTAGTGCCTTAAAAATCTTGTCTTAACTGATTACTTATAACCTCACTAAATAACAATCCTTTCGTAAATGACTGGTAACACATGTTCTCTGAGAATATTTTACTATTTTTACTTTCCCTACTGGTAAGTAGGGGAAGTATTGTGTTCCACTCAAAAATTTGATGTCGAGATTTCACTAGAAATATATGTTTTGAGACCCCCCGAATAAAAAAAAAAAAAAAAAAAGCATTTTTAGAAAAAGGTCCGTGTGTGTCTGTGTGTCAGCCTGTGGACAGCATAGCTCAGAAACGAAAAGTCGGTTAAAAACCAAAGTTGGTATTTAAGTTTAATGTCTTTCAAGGATGCGACACGAAGATTTTTAAGAAAATAGCCCCACCTTAAACTACCCTTTACATGGATTTTCTTGAAAATGGCTCTAACGATTTTTATTAAAATGTCATATGTTTGAGATATTTTTATGGCAAATGAAATGTATATCTTGAATTTTCTGGCTATAGCCCCTGTAGTCGTATTTACTCTGGATGACTTTAGCATAACTGGTAAACCGTTAGAGACCAAATCATACTATACAAAAAATGTAGATCTTGCTAAAATACACAATTTATGTCTGAATAAATTTTCTTGTAGGCTGAACCATTTCGTAGATATTCGTTGTTATGTGTGTTAGTTTCGGAAAACTTACTCGTATTTCGTGAAATGGAACATCGTTGTTCATTTTTCTGTATGTTAAGTGTGCAAAGAGAACGAATCTCAAAGCTTTAAAAGATTTGACTATCGCACAAAGCCTACTGTATTCTAATGTTCCCTTTGCACCTACAAGGAAATGAGCAATACGATAATTTGTACAAATGTTTATCTTAACTAACACGAAGAAGATATAGGAATAAGAGTTTATAAGTATGGTTAGTACAAGAGTAGAGAAAGTCATGTGAGTGCAACACGTCCGATTTGTTATATTTGCTGCAGTCAACTTTGTAAAAGTGTGAACTTGGATACAATTTATTTAGGTAGCTACATGATCGTTTTCGCGCAGAAGCTATTCTTCCCTCAGTATGCCCAGCTGTCAATCTGTCATCTATTTTCCTCTAACTCTTTGAAAAGTTTTCTTGCTTGATATCACATTTTACTTCTGAATTCTTTTCTCCCTTGTCATTTTACAGCTGTTCTGTCTTGTTTTCAGATTTTCTATTACATCTTTCTTTTTTCCCTTTTTTGTCCTGCATATTTCTCTGGGTCATTTCTTCTTTGTTGTTTTTATTTTCTCGTACACAATTTCTGTTTATTTAGCCTCTCTTGATGTTTTTAACTTTTGCAACTCATCACTTTAAATCTGCAAGAAGTGTTGGTGCTTTAAGAATTAGTTTTAAATGTTAATGAACGTTGCTGTCTAAAGCATCACAGGTGTATAAATGTAATTTAGGTAATAACTTGTATGTGTCCATAAATGTTGATACAATTGTTTTATGAGTTATTGAACTCTAAGTTATATAATTAAGGGTTTCACCTCCGTTGTAATATTCTCACATCCCTTAACACAAATGTTAACGAAAAAGACCTACATATGTGCTAAATGTGAACCTTGACAATGAGGTTAGATTTGTAAAGGCCCCAGATATGAACATGGGCATTGGCAAGCGTTTTACAGACAGGGGATGGGGACATGTTAGAAGTTTACACTGAAACAATATTAATTATTCTGTTGTCAAAAGTTATAGTATTTGTTGTGAATGACCTCTTAATTTGTGTTGAATAAAATGTATTGTTTACATGCAAATTAAAACAATAGTCTTAAGTCACTAATCGACTACACATATAAGTCATTTCCAAGGGAAGGGGGGAGGGAGGGAGGGAGGAGCCGCGGCCTTCCTTGCCCCCTCCCCCCTTCGCGACGGCCGGATTGTTTTTAAAGAAAAATTTAAACTTGTCTGAAAATATTACTTCACTAGTTCTATTTACAAAAACTTTGTTAACGAAGGTGAGTTCCTTTGTATCCACATAATGTACTTGTGACCAAAAGAGGAAGCACCCAGAACATTAGTCAGCTTTGGCAAGATCAAAGAATATGGCTGAAGGGAAGATTGCCTCCAACAACTGAATCACGTCACTCCCTGGATGGAAGTTATAAATTCTGAACCTTTGTTCACGAATGTGAGAAATAACTAGAGGACCCTCATTTTTTCACTTTTACTGCTGATATTGAGTTAAAAATGTTCGTTATAAATCAGATTCAACCCGTATTCTAATCTTAGAAGCAAAACACATTGGTATTGTTTTCAGTTAAAGTACAGAACCCAATATTCATTTAAGTTTAATCTCCCTCTATATTTAGGGCTGGTTCGGAGGTGCGAAATGTAATGAAGGAAAGATATTTCTGACTGATTGTGAGATTGCAAATTTCCTCCTCCCTTTTGGTGTTATATTTTCAGTGCATTAGGAATTTGGAAAGGAAGAACATTATATTTTAAGTCGGTTAGAAGATGCTGGGACAGGAAACACTGACCCTTTTTTTAAAAAAAATCACCCAGCAGCACCACGCTTTTAAAGAAGTCAGCCATAATAAGCACGGAAACGAGGTGTTGGACCATAAGCGTACGCTTCTAAGAAAGAGAGAGAGAGAGAGAGAGAGAGAGAGAGAGAGAGAGAGAGAGAGAGAGAGAGAAGGGAAAAAAAAAAGAAACCAACACCGGAATTTTCTCTATTTCTGGCTCATTTAATTGAAGCATATTTTCTGGAGGTGTAGTGAAGTAGAATTTGCAGTACTCACATTAGTTTACAACAATTGCTGAAATATTGGTTTTCAAAAGTGCGAGGTGAAACATTCGCTATCATGTTCTCTCGACAGCAAGGGAAGCACATGTCCAGTTTCATTCTTATACCATCTATCCAGGAACGCCTGAGATTTACTGACGCTTCGCACAAGTCTCACTGAAGTTGGGTATTTACTGTGAGGAAACTGCTGACGCTTCGCTATAGTCTCACTGAAGTTGGGTATTTACTGTGAGGAAACTGCTGACGCTTCGCTATAGTCTCACTGAAGTTGGGTATTTACTGTGAGGAAACTACTGACGCTTCGCACAAGTCTCACTGAAGTTGGGTATTTACCGTGAGGAAACTGCTGACGCTTCGCACAAGTCTCACTGAAGTTGGGTATTTACTGTGGGGAAACTGCTGCCGCTTCGCACAAGTCTCACTGAAGTTGGGTATTTACTGTGGGGAAACTGCTGCCGCTTCGCACAAGTCTCACTGAAGTTGGGTATTTACTGTGGGGAAACTGCTGCCGCTTCGCACAAGTATCACTGAAGTTGGGTATTTACTGTGAGGAAACTGCTGACGCTTCGCTATAGTCTCACTGAAGTTGGGTATTTACTGTGAGGAAACTACTGACGCTTCGCACAAGTCTCACTAAAGTTGGGTATTTACTGTGAGGAAACTGCTGACGCTTCGCACAAGTCTCACTGAAGTTGGGTATTTACTGTGAGGAAACTGCTGACGCTTCGCACAAGTCTCACTGAAGTTGAGTATTTACTGTGAGGAAACTGCTGACGCTTCGCACAAGTCTCACTGAAGTTGGGTATTTACTGTGAGGAAACTGCTGACGCTTCGCACAAGTCTCACTGAAGTTGAGTATTTACTGTGAGGAAACTGCTGACGCTTCGCACAAGTCTCACTGAAGTTGGGTATTTACTGTGAGGAAACTGCTGTCACTTCGCACAAGTCTCACTGAAGTTGGGTATTTACTGTGAGGAAACTGCTGACGCTTCGCACAAGTCTCACTGAAGTTGGGTATTTGCTGTGAGGAAACTGCTGACGCTTCGCACAAGTCTCACTGAAGTTGGGTATTTACTGTGAGGAAACTGCTGACGCTTCGCACAAGTCTCACTGAAGTTGGGTATTTGCTGTGAGGAAACTGCTGACGCTTCGCACAAGTCTCACTGAAGTTGGGTATTTACTGTGAGGAAACTGCTGACGCTTCGCACAAGTCTCACTGAAGTTGGGTATTTGCTGTGAGGAAACTGCTGACGCTTCGCACAAGTCTCACTGAAGTTGGGTATTTACTGTGAGGAAACTGCTGACGCTTCGCACAAGTCTCACTGAAGTTGGGTATTTACTGTGAGGAAACTGCTGACGCTTCGCACAAGTCTCACTGAAGTTGGGTATTTACTGTGAGGAAACTGCTGACGCTTCGCACAAGTCTCACTGAAGTTGGGTATTTACTGTGAGGAAACTGCTGACGCTTCGCACAAGTCTCACTGAAGTTGGGTATTTACTGTGAGGAAACTGCTGACGCTTCGCTATAGTCTCACTGAAGTTGGGTATTTACTGTGAGGAAACTGCTGTTACTTAGCACAAGTCTCACTGAAGTTGGGTATTTACTGTGAGGAAACTGCTGTCACTTCGCACAAGTCTCACTGAAGGTGGGTATTTACTGTGAGGAAACTGCTGACGCTTCGCACAAGTCTCACTGAACTTGGGTATTTACTGTGAGGAAACTGCTGACGCTTCGCACAAGTCTCACTGAGGTTGGGTATTTACTGTGAGGAAACTGCTGACGCTTCGCTATAGTCTCACTGAAGTTGGGTATTTACTGTGAGGAAACTGCTGTTACTTAGCACAAGTCTCACTGAAGTTGGGTATTTACTGTGAGGAAACTGCTGTCACTTCGCACAAGTCTCACTGAAGTTGGGTATTTACTGTGAGGAAACTGCTGTTACTTCGCACAAGTCTCACTGAAGTTGGGTATTTACTGTGAGGAAACTGCTGTTACTTCGCACAAGTCTCACTGAAGTTGGGTATTTACTGTGAGGAAACTGCTGTTACTTCGCACAAGTCTCACTGAAGTTGGGTATTTACTGTGAGGAAACTGCTGTCACTTTGCACAAGTCTCACTGAAGTTGGGTATTTACTGTGAGGAAACTGCTGTCACTTCGCACAAGTCTCACTGAAGTTGGGTATTTACTGTGAGGAAACTGCTGTTACTTGGCACAAGTCTCACTGAAGTTGGGTATTTACTGTGAGGAAACTGCTGTCACTTCGCACAAGTCTCACTGAAGTTGGGTATTTACTGTGAGGAAACTGCTGTCACTTCGCACAAGTCTCACTGAAGTTGGGTATTTACTGTGAGGAAACTGCTGTCACTTCGCACAAGTCTCACTGAAGTTGGGTATTTACTGTGAGGAAACTGCTGTTACTTCGCACAAGTCTCACTGAAGTTGGGTATTTACTGTGAGGAAACTGCTGTCACTTCGCACAAGTCTCACTGAAGTTGGGTATTTACTGTGAGGAAACTGCTGTCACTTCGCACAAGTCTCACTGAAGTTGGGTATTTACTGTGAGGAAACTGCTGTCACTTCGCACAAGTCTCACTGAAGTTGGGTATTTACTGTGAGGAAACTGCTGTCACTTCGCACAAGTCTCACTGAAGTTGGGTATTTACTGTGAGGAAACTGCTGACGCTTCGCACAAGTCTCACTGAAGTTGGGTATTTGCTGTGAGGAAACTGCTGACGCTTCGCACAAGTCTCACTGAAGTTGGGTATTTACTGTGAGGAAACTGCTGACGCTTCGCACAAGTCTCACTGAAGTTGGGTATTTACTGTGAGGAAACTGCTGACGCTTCGCACAAGTCTCACTGAAGTTGGGTATTTACTGTGAGGAAACTGCTGACGCTTCGCACAAGTCTCACTGAACTTGGGTATTTACTGTGAGGAAACTGCTGACGCTTCGCACAAGTCTCACTGAAGTTGGGTATTTACTGTGAGGAAACTGCTGACGCTTCGCTATAGTCTCACTGAAGTTGGGTATTTACTGTGAGGAAACTGCTGTTACTTAGCACAAGTCTCACTGAAGTTGGGTATTTACTGTGAGGAAACTGCTGTCACTTCGCACAAGTCTCACTGAAGGTGGGTATTTACTGTGAGGAAACTGCTGACGCTTCGCACAAGTCTCACTGAACTTGGGTATTTACTGTGAGGAAACTGCTGACGCTTCGCACAAGTCTCACTGAAGTTGGGTATTTACTGTGAGGAAACTACTGACGCTTCGCTATAGTCTCACTGAAGTTGGGTATTTACTGTGAGGAAACTGCTGTTACTTAGCACAAGTCTCACTGAAGTTGGGTATTTACTGTGAGGAAACTGCTGTCACTTCGCACAAGTCTCACTGAAGTTGGGTATTTACTGTGAGGAAACTGCTGTTACTTCGCACAAGTCTCACTGAAGTTGGGTATTTACTGTGAGGAAACTGCCGTTACTTCGCACAAGTCTCACTGAAGTTGGGTATTTACTGTGAGGAAACTGCTGTTACTTCGCACAAGTCTCACTGAAGTTGGGTATTTACTGTGAGGAAACTGCTGTCACTTTGCACAAGTCTCACTGAAGTTGGGTATTTACTGTGAGGAAACTGCTGTCACTTCGCACAAGTCTCACTGAAGTTGGGTATTTACTGTGAGGAAACTGCTGTTACTTGGCACAAGTCTCACTGAAGTTGGGTATTTACTGTGAGGAAACTGCTGTCACTTCGCACAAGTCTCACTGAAGTTGGGTATTTACTGTGAGGAAACTGCTGTCACTTCGCACAAGTGTCACTGAAGTTGGGTATTTACTGTGAGGAAACTGCTGTCACTTCGCACAAGTCTCACTGAAGTTGGGTATTTACTGTGAGGAAACTGCTGTCACTTCGCACAAGTCTCACTGAAGTTGGGTATTTACTGTGAGGAAACTGCTGTCACTTCGCACATGTCTCACTGAAGTTGGGTATTTACTGTGAGGAAACTGCTGTCACTTCGCACAAGTCTCACTGAAGTTGGGTATTTACTGTGAGGAAACTGCTGTCACTTCGCACAAGTCTCACTGAAGTTGGGTATTTACTGTGAGGAAACTGCTGTCACTTCGCACAAGTCTCACTGAAGTTGGGTATTTACTGTGAGGAAACTGCTGTCACTTCGCACAAGTCTCACTGAAGTTGGGTATTTACTGTGAGGAAACTGCTGTTACTTGGCACAAGTCTCACTGAAGTTGGGTATTTACTGTGAGGAAACTGCTGTCACTTCACACAAGTCTCACTGAAGTTGGGTATTTACTGTGAGGAAACTGCTGACGCTTCGCACAAGTCTCACTGAAGTTGGGTATTTACTGTGAGGAAACTGCTGTCACTTCGCACAAGTCTCACTGAAGTTGGGTATTTACTGTGAGGAAACTGCTGACGCTTCGCACAAGTCTCTCTGAAGTTGGGTATTTACTGTGAGGAAACTGCTGACGCTTCGCACAAGTCTCTCTGAAGTTGGGTATTTACTGTGAGGAAACTGCTGACGCTTCGCACAAGTCTCTCTGAAGTTGGGTATTTACTGTGAGGAAACTGCTGTCACTTCGCACAAGTCTCTCTGAAGTTGGGTATTTACTGTGAGGAAACTGCTGACGCTTCGCACAAGTCTCTCTGAAGTTGGGTATTTACTGTGAGGAAACTGCTGACACTTCGCACAAGTCTCTCTGAACTTGGGTATTTACTGTGAGGAAACTGCTGAGGCTTCGCACAAGTCTCTCTGAAGTTGGGTATTTACTGTGAGGAAACTGCTGACGCTTCGCACAAGTCTCTCTGAAGTTGGGTATTTACTGTGAGGAAACTGCTGTCACTTCGCACAAGTCTCTCTGAAGTTGGGTATTTACTGTGAGGAAACTGCTGACGCTTCGCACAAGTCTCTCTGAAGTTGGGTATTTACTGTGAGGAAACTGCTGTCACTTCGCACAAGTCTCTCTGAAGTTGGGTATTTACTGTGAGGAAACTGCTGACACTTCGCACAAGTCTCTCTGAACTTGGGTATTTACTGTGAGGAAACTGCTGACGCTTCGCTATAGTCTCACTGAAGTTGGGTATTTACTGTGAGGAAACTGCTGTTACTTCGCACAAGTCTCACTGAAGTTGGGTATTTACTGTGAGGAAACTGCTGTCACTTCGCACAAGTCTCACTGAAGTTGGGTATTTACTGTGAGGAAACTGCTGTTACTTCGCACAAGTCTCACTGAAGTTGGGTATTTACTGTGAGGGAACTGCTGACGCTTCGCTATAGTCTCTCTGAAGTTGGGTATTTACTGTGAGGAAACTGCTGTTACTTCGCACAAGTCTCACTGAAGTTGGGTATTTACTGTGAGGAAACTGCTGTCACTTCGCACAAGTCTCACTGAAGTTGGGTATTTACTGTGAGGAAACTGCTGTCACTTCGCACAAGTCTCACTGAAGTTGGGTATTTACTGTGAGGAAACTGCTGTCACTTCGCACAAGTCTCACTGAAGTTGGGTATTTACTGTGAGGAAACTGCTGTCACTTCGCACAAGTCTCACTGAAGTTGGGTATTTACTGTGAGGAAACTGCTGTCACTTCGCACAAGTGTCACTGAAGTTGGGTATTTACTGTGAGGAAACTGCTGTCACTTTGCACAAGTCTCACTGAAGTTGGGTATTTACTGTGAGGAAACTGCTGTCACTTCGCACAAGTCTCACTGAAGTTGGGTATTTACTGTGAGGAAACTGCTGACGCTTCGCACAAGTCTCACTGAAGTTGGGTATTTACTGTGAGGAAACTGCTGACGCTTCGCACAAGTCTCACTGAAGTTGGGTATTTACTGTGAGGAAACTGCTGACGCTTCGCACAAGTCTCACTGAAGTTGGGTATTTACTGTGAGGAAACTGCTGACGCTTCGCACAAGTCTCACTGAAGTTGGGTATTTCCTGTGAGGAAACTGCTGACGCTTCGCACAAGTCTCACTGAACTTGGGTATTTACTGTGAGGAAACTGCTGACGCTTCGCACAAGTCTCACTGAAGTTGGGTATTTACTGTGAGGAAACTGCTGACGCTTCGCTATAGTCTCACTGAAGTTGGGTATTTACTGTGAGGAAACTGCTGTTACTTAGCACAAGTCTCACTGAAGTTGGGTATTTACTGTGAGGAAACTGCTGTTACTTGGCACAAGTCTCACTGAAGTTGGGTATTTACTGTGAGGAAACTGCTGTTACTTAGCACAAGTCTCTCTGAAGTTGGGTATTTACTGTGAGGAAACTGCTGTCACTTCGCACAAGTCTCACTGAAGGTGGGTATTTACTTTGAGGAAACTGCTGACGCTTCGCACAAGTCTCACTGAAGTTGGGTATTTACTGTGAGGAAACTGCTGACGCTTCGCACAAGTCTCACTGAAGTTGGGTATTTACTGTGAGGAAACTGCTGACGCTTCGCTATAGTCTCACTGAAGTTGGGTATTTACTGTGAGGAAACTGCTGTTACTTCGCACAAGTCTCACTGAAGTTGGGTATTTACTGTGAGGAAACTGCTGTTACTTCGCACAAGTCTCTCTGAAGTTGGGTATTTACTGTGAGGAAACTGCTGACGCTTCGCACAAGTCTCACTGAAGTTGGGTATTTACTGTGAGGAAACTGCTGACGCTTCGCACAAGTCTCACTGAAGTTGGGTATTTACTTTGAGGAAACTGCTGACGCTTCGCACAAGTCTCACTGAAGTTGGGTATTTACTGTGAGGAAACTGCTGACGCTTCGCACAAGTCTCACTGAAGTTGGGTGTTTACTTTGAGGAAACTGCTGACGCTTCGCACAAGTCTCACTGAAGATGGGTATTTACTGTGAGGAAACTGCTGACGCTTCACACAAGTCTCACTGAAGTCGGGTATTTACTGTGAGGAAACTGCTGACGCTTTGCATTAGTCTCTCTGAAGTTGAGTGTTTACTGTGAAGAAACTGCTGACGCTTCACACAAGTCTCTCTGAAGTTGGGTATTTACTGTGAGGAAACTGCTGAGGCTTCGCACAAGTCTCACTGAAGTTGGGTATTTACTGTGAGGAAACTGCTGACGCTTTGCACAAGTCTCACTGAAGTTGAGTGTTCACTGTGAGGAAACTGCTGACGCTTCGCACAAGTCTCACTGAAGTTGGGTGTTTACTTTGAGGAAACTGCTGACGCTTCGCACAAGTCTCACTGAAGTTGAGTATTTGCTTTGAGGAAAATGGTGCATATTTTATGATCTCTCCTGGCCTTTTAAACTGCCTTCAGAAAAGGAATGGCCTCAACCACCGTATTTTTCTCCCTTTGCAAAGTTGGTCGTAAACTGAGATAACTATTACGTAGAAGCGTAGTGAGTAATTACGTAATTACTGTATTCATAGAAAAAAATACATCCTTGGGAGACTTACGTAATTTCTCATTACACTTCTAAATTAGGAATGGTTCAGTGGGACGTACAGTCATGGAGAAAAGTGTTCATACACTTTATCACAATTAATGGTGAAAACCAGAGATGTTTTGTAAACTAAGAGTTTCCTCCTGATTGATTATGTATAAAAGGATTAACCAAATAATATTTTTGTGCAAAATCTGGTAGCACATGGATCAGTTGGCTTCACGCAGTGAAGAAAAAGTATTCATACAGTCAAAGAAAATGACAATTTACATATATATAGTGTCGGCGCGGACGCTGCTGGTAAGATATGCCAGTCGGGGTCTGATCTCCTCCCGGCAATAGGAACCTCCCCAGGTATAAAAATAATGTAAATTGCCTCCTGTTTATCCGAACTCTGTAGCGTAAATTGTCTCCCCCATTCATCTGGGTATTTTGCCTTCACTTCCAGTTCGCCACTGCTATCTGAAGTGTTTCGAGCTGGATATGAATATCCCACAAAATTAAAAATACCGTTTTCCCGTTTTAATGGCTTCTTAAACAAGTAGTTATTGGTTAATAAACATAAACCACAATTTTCCTCCCCATTTGCAGATTTAGGACTGTCAGTAATGCAAGATGCAAATTACTGGTAGGTATGGTTAAAAATGTGGTGAAAAACATAAAACGTAGTGTTGTTAAAACACGCGTCATTCTTTAAACTGGTAGGAATTTAAAAGAAACAGCCCTTAAAAACCAAAGTCTAGCAATAATTCCTTGTCGAAATGCTAATATATATATATTTTTTTTTAAATATTTCTTTCGTAAGAGCATGTTTATTTCGTTTGCCTACACTTCTGAGCAGTGTCGCTTTGTATTTCTTTCAGTACCTACTTGAGTCAAGATAAATATGTGGATGACTGGCGTTGAAAAGAGTTAATTTTTCTGTGGAAAGATTCGAAGTTGTTGGTGGTGCATCTAATTGATGATAGTTCAGCCCCATTTTAGGAGGGAAATTGGCATCTTCTGATACGAAGTTATTCCGAATGTAATCGGTGAATTCTTTTATTCTTTCGTCTTCTGGTTGTAATGGCATTAATCTACGAAGCATTCACCAACATCTTCAGGTTGCAGGAATGGAAATGCAAAGAATAACCAAAGGAATTGACTTCTTTCTCCTTGTTCTTTATACACAACACTTAGTCCCAAAGCTTGAATTCTGCTGTACCAACTCTGACGTAGATGAAATCTACATCCCTTAATGTCTATTTCGAGCCACACTGTCTTCACGGCTTTGTGGATTGTCACTTCAAAATCTGCGTGTGTATACACGTGAGCAATGCAAATTAAAATTGTTTGTTACATTCTTTAAAAATGTGCCTAAATGCTTCAGTAGATTTATGGGGAGTAATAAGAAAAAGAGAGGTACACATCATTATGCGCCCCATGTAGGTACTGTGAATAACTGATTAGGTGAACATTTAAAAGTTCCATCTACGTATAAAGTTCTGCGTAAAATATCCAAATTTGATTAGTCGAAAAACCTAAAATAATATTTTTGTCATTCACTAAAAGAAATTCTCCTCCTCTGTTCTGCTTTTTACCTTTGTATATTTTTGTTGTTGGTAGTGTTTTTATTTTTTGAGTGAAATTTATATCTGGCTATTGCCATGAGGCTGTTAAGGGCGCTGATGACCTAGAAGTTGAGCGCCCTTAAACCAAATCCAATCCAATCCAATCCTCCTCTGTTGACTTAATGTCCATCGATGCTATGAATTCCTGAGCTTCGTTCAAAGAATTAGGTCAATTTAGGTAGAACAGAGGCTCTTGCATTTTGTATATTTCGTTTAGTTAATGATTTAACATCGTGTTTCGTTAAAATATGTACATCGCTCTCGCGAAGTTGTTCATGTGTTAGTTTTGCTGGCCGGACACAAACTGCTTTATGCCTTAATTGGTTGCTTAACTTTTGTCTGTACAATGTTTCTTCGTTGGGCCTCTGATGTCCGCGTTCGATCTCTTCTCTAGTATTTCACAATCGCTATCAATTTTAAAGTAACACATGATTTTGTGGTGCACGACCATCTTAATATTCCCTGGCTCAAAGTTTTATGGAAGCTGAACTTGAATCCATCAATGGTGTATAATTGTTTACCCTTTTTACTCAGTGCAGATTCAATCTCCATTTTGACTGAACAGCAACCACACAATGAATGATCTATGAATACTAGTCTTGAAGAGAGTCGCACATCATGACGTCATTTCGAAAGAAGTAGTAGTACCAACCGAAATCCATCACGTCATTAGAATGAAGTAGTACCAAATGTTTATCTCTATTAGCAGGCAGAAGATACAGGGATAACAATTTGTAAGAATGGTTAGTACAAGAGTAGAGAAAGTCATGTGAGTGCAACACACATTTTTTCTATTGCATGGCATTCACAACATATCAAAACCAACATGTAAGAGTTGCAGCTTGTCATTGAAGGCTGTTAGCAAATTCGTTGGTGGTTTCTATGTTTATATTTCTAGTAGAGTATGAATAGTTTTTTCGTTGTCAAATAGCGCCAGGATTGGGATGTTGCTAATTTTCTTGAAGCGCGTTTATGTAATGCTTAAGGCTATGTCACCATTATACTGTCTAATAGTGTGACCTTCTAGTCTATTTCATTTGAATGGAAACATGAGTAATCAATTTTAATTGTACTGTATGAATACTGTTATTTCCATCACTGTATATCCTTCGAGAGGATTGCGTTATTTCTTGTTATGCTTCTAAACTAGGGATGCTCAAATAGCACGGGATGTACAGCCGGCTGCAAATGTTTTCCGATAGATCAGACGGAGTAGGGAAATGAGACGAAACATTTTCTTATGAATTACTTGTGCATGGTGCGTTCGGCTCAGCGATGGCTTCACCAGTGTCAGTGAGGCGTCAACAAGAAGCTAAATAATCAGTGTTATTCTATTCAAACAAATAAAAATCAGCACATTCTTTTCCGTACGTATTTAAAAAAAGTAGCATTGCTTTTTGGGGTAGCATTAACGACGTTTAAGAAATAGTTTAAACAATTGCTTACACACAATGCATATGATGTATTCCTCGTTAATAGTAGTAATTATTAATAATAATAATTAATAATAATAATAATAATAATAATAATAATAATAATAATAATAATAATAATAATGATAATAATGATAATAATGATAATAATGATAATAATGATAATAATGATAATAATGATAATAATGATAATAATGATAATAATGATAATAATGATAATAATGATAATAATGATAATAATGATAATAATGATAATAATGATAATAATGATAATAATGATAATAATGATAATAATGATAATAATGATAATAATGATAATAATAATAATAATAATAATAATAATAATAATAATAATAATAATAGATGATAATAATAGATGATAATAATAGATGATAAACCATTTCATGTTTAAAGAGTGTTAGGCAAGAAAGCGGAGGGGGAGAAGCTACGTCGTAACCGATTGTGGTTGATGCCTTACAGTTTCTTGGAACATGCTCTTTTGCAGTTTGCAGTAGTTCTATTATTTGTGTTACCCTAACTATCATTTTGCTGTGAAGTTCTGTTTTCCTGCTAGTTCCGACAAACAGCATTCCATATTTTGAACTTCGATGTGAAATTTCCGGTCAAATACACGATTTCATGTTCGCTTAATAAAACCAAATTGCAAATTTTACAGTGGACGTGCGTGTGTCTGCATGAATAGCTTAAAAAGACGTGGTATATTAAAATTATTTAAACGTTTTAAATTTAATTTCATTATAGAGTGATATGACGTCTCTAATGCCGAATATTTAGGTTCCACCCTCGCTGCGAGTTCATTTTGGATTTATAACGTTAATGTGTTCTTTATATTGAGATTACTTTGTTAAGAACAAGTGTAAGAGAAATGTTGGAATGAGTTTCTCTTTGTTCTTACAAACACCTTATGTCCCACGCCCTTGTAGACAGGTATGCGCTGGCAACTTAACCTTAGAGACCACCTGACATAACTAGCAGATAGCCATCCTGGGTTGTAGCCGACCCTGTACAAGAGAACAGAATTATTTCTCTTTACCGTATACCGGGTAGAAAGTGGAAGGAAAGTCATTACATTAATTTATGCCAGTGGTAAATCTCGATATTTAGAACACATTTTGTGTCTTACGTTTTTGTCTCTGACCATTTCCTACGGAGATATTTTAGTATGGTCGGAAACAATATGGCAACACTGCAGATTGTGTGGGTGTCACTTTCACTAGCTCAGTGCACAAACTTCCTAACAGTATGTCTTGAGAACATAAAGATACTGTGTCTTGTCCTTCTGTGTATCCTGTGCGAGTATAGGCCAATTATAAGCGTTAGCTCCCAAAACATTACATGAAAAGTGAAAATGCCCGATCTGTTTACATGCACAAACCAGGTGAATTCCCTGACCAACCTTAACGCAACGTTGTCGACATACTTCACGTCTCAAGGAGCTGCTCGCAGTATTCCTTCACGTCTTTTAGTGATTAATTATTTCGAATTATGTCTCATAATTACTAACAAAGCTATGTCAGAAATAAGTTACTCTACGCATCTTATAAGTAACATTCTTATGGAATTACACATACAATTTGGATTAAAAAACATTTATTTTTTCGAAATCGGCTGATCAAGAAGCAAAATGCCATTCAAATTCTTGTTTGTAGTGTTTCTGTGAAGCACATATTAGAAGGAATGTAATGATTTCCCTTCCATCCTGTATATATACCTGACCTTTACGTGTCTGGCATTTGGTTGCACAATACCCTGAGGTCACTGCAGCAAACGTAAAACGGGTTTGCGTCGGTGTCCCAAAAGGAGCTTACTTTAACTCGTCTGCTCTTAATTTTAGAAGCAATTAATAAAAAAAAGTAGTAAAAAACGATTTTGTACTTATATTTTTTGTCAATTATGAGGACAGTAACATTTTCTATGTAGTTTTCCAAGATTTTTCTTGCCTTTCTACTTCCTCTACTACCTAGGTGTTGTAAGTTGGGGAAGTATTGTATTCCACCCAAAAATTCGATGTCGAGATTTCACCGTATGGAATTTCAAAGCTTTGAAATATTTGACTATCGCTCGAAGCCTACTGTATTCCCATATTCCCCTTGCATCTACAAGAAAATTAGTAATAAGATAATTTGTACAAATGCTTATCTCGACTAATAAGCTTAATTAGTAAAATAAAAATATTCAGAAGAAAAGTAATATGAAGAGGATAGAGGAATAAGAGTTTTTAAAAGAATGGTTGGTACAAGAGTAGAGAAAGTCATGTGAGTGCAACACGTCAGATGCTTTGTGTGTGTGTTGTGTGTCTTTTATGTATGTAAAGGCACCTCGCGAAACGCTATATAGAGCATGAAAAGGAGAACAGTTAAGGAAACAAGAAGCGCTTGGGCAATTCTTTTTGCATACATTTGTGCAAGAACAATACACTGCTGCCATTGGAAGCTGGGAATTAGATGCGGTTTAACGGGTGGCCAACTTGTTACTCAGGTATTGGAACCGTTCCGGCCCACGTGATACCAAGTTTTGACCTTTCGCTCTTCTTCTCAACAGTGATGTCACTCAGAAGCGTGCCACTTTCACTCAACTCCGCATCTTCTTTTCCCAGGTTCGCTCTTATGTTACAAGCATAATCCAATCATTCAAAACTTCGAAGATCGGCAACGCCACAAAATGTTACATTAGACCAGAAAAATATACATTTATTAGAAGCTACTTTGGCTACCATACGCCAACTTTGTGGTATAGGGGTAGCTTGTCCGACTCACATTCAATAGGTCCCGAGTTTGAATCTGGTTAAGGTGGATTATCAGGATAAGGTTTTCTCCGGGGTTTTTCTTTATCCTGAAAGATAAATGTTGGGTAACTTTAAACCCGATGAACCCCGCCTCATTAGACCATCATTTCACCCATTTCATTCATAATCGGATATGACCTAGCCGGTTAAAGTACTTTGACCTATTTTAAAAAATCTGTGTTGCATTCACACGACTTTCTCTACTCTTGTCCTAACCATTCTTACAAACTCTTATTCCTTTATCTTCTTCGTGTTAATTGAGATACATATTTGGACATATTATCGTGTTGTTTATTTGCTAGTAGGTACAATGGAAATATGGGAATACATTAAGCTTTGAGCCCTAGTCAAATCTTAAGCTTTGAGATCCCGTTCTCTTTGCACGGCTAAGATACAAAAAAATGAATCACGATCTTACATTAGTAGGGTATTTGGGGGGAAGCTGGCACAGTTTTTTATGGGCAAGATGGCCGCCATGCGTGATCTAAGGATTACTAGGTAAGGTGGTAGGGGAAGCACGACCTTGTAGGTGTTTGAAGCAATCTGTAGGGATAACTTAAGGTCTATAGCAGTGTATGTATGTTTATGAGCGTTCATGGCAGTTGAGTATGGCGTTCACTATATCGATGTGTACCACCTAACGCAAGAGCTTTCTAACTTGATTGTATATGATACCCCCAACATAATGACACCTCGCCCCACATCGCCACGCTAACCTAACCTAAGCTGACCTAACCCAGCTCCCACTCTTTTTACTCTGGTCTTTCATAATTTAACCTAACCTAAGCCCCATACTTGTACTCGTCTAACCTAAGCTTACCTAAGCTAACCTAACCTAGCTCCCACTCTTTTTACTCTAGTCTTTCATAATTTAACCTAACCTAAGCCCCATACTTGTACTCGTCTAACCTAAGCTTACCTAAGCTGACCTAACCCAGCTCCCACTCTTTTTACTCTGGTCTTTCATAATTTAACCTAACCTAAGCCACATACTTGTACTCGTCTAACCTAAGCTTACCTAAGCTAACCTAACCTAGCTCCCACTCTTTTTACTCTAGTCTTTCATAATGTAACCTAACCTAAGCCCCATACTTGTACTCGTCTAACCTAAGCTCACCTAAGCTAACCTAACCTAGCTCCCACACTTTTTACTCTGCTCTTTCATAATTTAACATAACCTAAGCCCCATACTTGTACTCGTCTAACCTAAGCTCACCTAAGCTAACCTAACCTAGCTCCCACACTTTTTACTCTGATCTTTCATAATTTAACATAACCTAAGCCCCATACTTGTACTCGTCTAACCTAAGCTCACCTAAGCTAACCTAACCTATCTCACCCCATTTTACTCGAGCATTCTATTCTACTATAACCGATTCAGACCTTTAAACCATGCTGTTTCAGGCTTCGATATTTCACTTTCTTTTGCAGACGTTGTTCAACAACTTTAGACACTTTGAAGCTATTAGACCCCTAACGTGCGAACCCTAAGCAATTTCTAATCATTTCACGGTAGTTTAATACTATTTAGGAGTTTTGATAGGTATTTTAGCCAATTTTGCGCATTCTGGGGACTTTTACGAATTTTTGAAGGTTTGTCCTGATTTTTCGGTGTTCTCACGTCTTTAACATGTTTGATACTTTTAATGATCATGTAGACCCCTTTTTGCGATTTGTTATGCTTTCATGGTCAAATTTCATCCCTTCGTAACTTTATGACGTTCTTGTCTAGAGCATTGCTTACGATCTTTCTAAGACTAACCTAACTTAACCACAAACCTCTTTAGAGATATTTCCTCATCCTTATTTGACCTTATTCATGCTTCTTCTACCCTCCCCCTCTCTCTTTCTTAAACTAACATTAGAAGACGTTTCAACCTTGTTATTCAACTAGCTATTGTCAATGTCTTTGTACACTGCTCCTGTATACTGTGTATCTTAACCTCATTGAGCCATTCTTTTGTATAGTTCTGTATGTTCTAATGGTAAAAGGTCAAACACTGCTTACTCTCCTTCTAAGACTATCCTAACATAACCTAACCTAAGCAACCACCTCCAACACCAGCACCACCATAACCTGCACGACCACAAGCATCGCAGCACCCCCGCCTCCGCCATTACCACCTCCGCCATAACCTCCACCACCACAACCACCACCGCCACCACCTCCATCATGACCAGCGCCACCATAACGAGCACCACCTCCACCACAACCACCACCACCACCACCACCACCGCCACCACCTCTATCATGACCAGCGCCACCATAACGAGCACCACCTCCATCACAACCACCACCACCACCCTAACCAAACCCAACAAAAAAACCATCATCACCAGCGGCGCCTTAACTTGCAAGACCACAAACATCTCCAGCACCACCACCTCCACCATCGCCAGCGCCACAATAACCTACATAACCACCACCACCACTACCTCCATCCTCACTATCACCACCATAACCATCACCACCATCGTTACCATCACCACCATCGTTACCATAGCCACCAGCCTTGCCACCATCAGCATCATTACCATCACCACCATAACCATCACCAGTACCACCATCCTCAGCATCGCCACAATCGTTACGATCATCACCATCACCAACACAAACATCACCAACCCCTCCTATTATTATCTAACCTAATCCATCCTCCCCTACTTATCTATTCTATCCTGTCATAATGTATCTTGATCTTCCTCTTTGCAGAGATAACCTTGGACATTTATCTGTTATATGTAGAAGGTTTCCAGCGATTTTAGGGTTTAGAAAGTATTCAGCCACTGCGACACGATTATTTAAGAACCTCTCAGGCAATTTTGAGAATTATATAGGTTATTTGTTAGATTTTCCAGTGGTTACATGCTATTTTGATGCTGTTTTAGATCGCTTTGGCAGATATTTTAGCTGCTTTTAGGCTTATCAGGCTGCTTTTAGACTGATTTACACACCTTTCAGGCAATTTTGAGAATTATTAGACATTTGTATTCCATTATCGAGACTTTCAAGGTATTTTATAGCTATCTTGAACCTTGTGTGCACATTTCAGTCGCTTTTCAGGCATTCTGAGTGTTTTAGACCACTTTCCAGAACGTCTTAGACGATTTGGACGTTTCTCTAGCCAATATGATAGTTATTTTATTTACTTTCATTATATTTTGACATTATTCGTGTTTCTTCTCCCTCCTCCCAATCTTTCTTAAACTATCATTAGAAGACGTAACCTTGTTGCTCAACTAGCTATTACCCCCGTCTTTGTACACTGCCTCAGTATGCTATACATGTTAACCTCATTTAACGATTCTTTTGCATAGTTCTGTATGTTCTAATGGTAACACGTCAAACGTTGCCTACATTCCTTCTAAGACTATCCTAACCTAACCTAACCCAACCAATAACCATCATCACCAGCGTCACTATAACCTGCACGACCAGAAACATCTCCAGCATCACCTCCATCATCACCAGCGCCACCATAACCTACATCACCATCATCATCACCACACCAACCAACGACACCTATTCTGCAACACCACCACCACCGCCACCACCACCACCAACATCAACACCTGGAGCACCAGCACCACCATAACCTGCACGACTATAACCATCGCAGCACCCCCACCTCCGTCATCACCACCACCACCACCACCACCACCACCATTTAAGAACCTTTCAGGCAATTTTGAGAATTATGTAGGTTAGTTATTAGATTTTCCAGAGGTTTCATGCTATTTTGATGCTGTCTAAGCTCGTTTTACAGATATTTTAGCTGCTTTTAAGCTGTTCAGAATGCTTTTGCAACATATTTAAGAATTTACTAGCCAATTTTATTATGGTTCCTCTGATAGATCTTTTAGACACTTTTGGTATATTCTTGCTGCTTTTACAGTATATTTAAGAGCTTTTCAGGCAATTTTGGGGATTATATAGATTATTTGATCGATTTTCCAGAGGTTTCATGGTATTTCAAGTGTTGTTGGACGTATGTATCTGCTAGTTTAAATATCGTTTCAGACATTTTAGAGACATTTTAAGCACTATGCGAGTATTTTAAACTTTTACACCGACATTTTGGATAGTCTTCAGGATACTTGAAACACTTTTATAGGCGTTAAACGCTTTTAATGTTTTTTTAACACTAATTAAAACATTTCAGATCCTTCGCAGGAATTTCAGGGTTTTCAGGGTATCTCAGGCTTGTGACAAGCATTTTTCACGAGTTTAAAGACGTTTTAAGACAGTGAAGCAGGTATTTTTGACACTGCTAGAGATATTTTAGTTGATCTAAGCACATTTCACCAAGTTTTCTTCATTACTTGCTTTTGTTTTACAGCAGTTGAGGTGCAGTCCAACCTATCCATTCATTTATTGCATTTCTTGTACTTATTATTTCGACTACATTTCACTACTAACCTAACCCAGGAACAATCGTATCATCATCGTCATCATCATCATCACCAACAACAACTGCTCTATCTCGTAGTCTGACCAAGCTAACCTAATCTAACTTAACCTAAGCTAAGCTCCATACTTCTTTCGTCTAACCTATCCTAACCTAACCCAGACTAAGCTCCATACTTCTACTCGTCTAACCTAATTTCTAAGCCCTTGCTTCTACTCTTTTTACTTTGGTCTTTCATATTTTAACCTAACCTAACTTAGCCTAACCTAAGGTAGCTAGCCTAGATCCTCCTCTTATTGTTATTTATTCTATTTCATCACCATGATCCGTTTCTAGATATTCATTCTATCCTCTTATCTATTATATATCCTCCTCCTCTGCTTGTCTATTCCATCCTGCCATAAGGCGTTCTGATTTCCCTCTTTGTGGGTATAACCTCAGGGTATTTATTCGTTGCTTGTAGAGGATTTCCAACAAATTTAGGATTTAGAAGATATTCAGACTCACCGGCATGCACGTTTTCAGGACTTTTTTAATCTTTTCGGAGCATTGTATTGCTATTTTAAGTGTTTTAAGACACTTTTCGGGATATTGAGAGGGCTTTTACACCAGTTGTAAGTACATTTTTTGAAACGTTTCACTCCAATTTCAATGCTATTTTGGTCCCTCTGATAGATGTTTTAGTCACTTTTAGTATATTCCTGGTACTTTTTGCAACATATTTAAGAACTTTTCAGGCAATTTCGGGGGGTTATTTAGACGCATCTAACATAACCAACCATCACCGTTACCAACGCAGCCTTATCCTGCACAACCACCATATTCTGCGACTATGGTATAGTATGTTTGACATTTTCTCCATATCTAACCTGAGCTAACCCTACGTTTCCTCTGGAGGAGTATTTACAGCCCTCATTCAACCTTGTTTTTCCTATCCTCTCTCCTTATAGAACTTTAAACTTCTACTAGAAGATGTTCTAGCCTTTGATGTTGAATTACTCATTAGACCTGTTTTACCCTCTCACAAATTTTATTCAGCTGTATGAACCCTTCGCTTAGTTCTACATGTTATGAAGGTAACATCTCGAACACGCCAAGTAGTTTTTGTAACACTCACCCCCACCTAACATGATCTAACCTGTTTCTTTTAAAGTATTATTTTACGGCTTTATCCAACATTATTGTTTTCTCTAGTCCCCCCCCCCTCCTTATAGAGCTTTAAAAGATGTCCTAACCGATGATGTTGAATTTGAAGGTATTGCATCCTCTGACATGTGAATCCTAAGCATTTTCTAAACACTGCACAGTATGTTAATGTTGTTTTAGGAGTTTTCTGGGTATTTCAGCCATTTTTGCGGTTTTGTGGAGGTTTTCAGCAATTTTGGAAGCTTCGTCGTGATTTTTCTGTTTTCACGTCTCTAGTATGTTTTAATGTTTTTAAGGGGTATATGGAGCCTTTTTTTAGCGATGTGTTATGCTTTCATGATCAAATTCCATCCTTTTGTAAATGTATGATGTTCTCGTCTAGAGAATTACTTACAGTGTTTCTAAGACTGACCTAACTTAACCACAAACCTCTTTACAGACATTTCTTCAACGTTATTTAACATTATACAGGCTTCTTTTTCCCCTCCCTCTAACTCTTTTTGTAAACTAACATTAGAAGACGTTGTAACCTTGTTATTCAAATAGCTATTGTATTCGTCTTTGTACACTGCTCCAGTATGCTATACATGTCAACTTCATTTAACGATTCTCTTAATTAGTTCTGTATCTTATAACGGTAACACGTGAACGCTGCTTACATTCGTTCTAAGACCATACAAATTTAACCTGGCCCACCACCACCACCACCACCACCACCACCACCATCTTCACCACCATCGCTATCACCACAATAAAATCCATGTATCATAAACATAAGAATTATAAAGAAAAGGGACGAACAATACCTATAACTATCGACATAAGAAGCATTACAGATATATTCTACCGATTGCAGCGCCTTATAGCGGCTTCAATCAGTACTAAAACACACATTATACAGATGTTATACTTTTATGACGATACATTATATATTAGTCATCAACTATCCGTATTTTTACTATTTTTCTACGTTTTTACGTACTTTGAAACAAATTCAGCATCGAATTAAGACGCGAAACGGCAGCTATGTATCTTTAAGTAACATTTCTTTTATCGATATCGGGTGACAGTAATGGAACCATCTAAATAATATTTAAACGCTTAAAAAACCAAATTTCTGCTATATTTCATAAAAAATTCCAATTTTTATGACTTTTTCATCTTTTACGCACTTTGAAACGAATTCATCATCGAATTAAGACGCGAAACGACGGCTACGTATCTTTAAGTAACAAAAACATGACTTTTAACGATATCGAATGACAGTGATAGAAGCACTTGAACAATATTTAAACGCTTAAAAACCCAAATTTCTGCTATATTACATCAATTTCAGCATTAGAGTCCTATGACGTCACACTCAAGCACCGACGGAATGTCTGCTCCCTCCAAACATATTCATACAAGTCTAATGACGTCACGTAAGCACCATACAGAAGACATGATTCAACGACAAACACATTAAACTATATATTCCCGCAATGAAATAAACGTATTTGAAAGCGTCTTAACACGTTAACTTCAATGCATGTATATATCAAACCTCTAATATAACAATAAAAAGAAAGAAAAAAGAAAAGAAAAGAAAAGAAAAAGGAATAAGTAAGAAATAGAATAAAGGGAAAAGAAATTATTAGCAGAATACACCCTTAGAAACGAGGTTATTCCATATCTTTCATCATTCAGCCAACCAACATAGCTAAATGACGTCACACAATAGTGGCGACGTTTCGTCTACATTCCTTCAAAACAAGTCGACACAGGTAATAATCCCTACCCTCGGCTGCACGCAGCGACGTTATAAGGCCAGCAGTTACCTGGGAGCCATCAGAGCGAGTATATGGGACGTGAGCACCCGAAAACGCTTTTCACCATTTAAGCTTATTTGCATCGTATTTTTGCAGGTACTCATCAATCATACATTGTACTACACACATCATATAGATCACAATACTTAGCGCTGTATGCTATAATTTTTAATGTTCACGATTTTATACTCATTTAATGATTTAAATTCAACATTTCTGGCATTCACCCTCTTCTTTTTCTTCTTCTTCTTCTTCTTCTTCTTCTTCTCATATCACACCTTTACCTTAATCCTGTTCTCCTTCTCCTTCGTGCTGTCAAGAAATATACGCGTAATTGGACGTTATTAGCTTACATATTAAAGAAAATAACAGCATTTTCCGTCAACTATATCCAAACGGCTTTTTCCGAGTTGTACATGATTAAGGGTTCTGGAATCAAGATAGACCATGTTTCTCTCAATAAGAGCATTCAGTAATTGATTTTGTAAATAATATCACTAATTCAAGCCTTATTTCAAGCCTCTAAGACCCCTAGTTTGGAAGGTATTTAAATGGACTCTTAGAGATTCGAACTAGACCCGCAGTATAAAAATTATCGTTTTATAAATAAATCAGAACCAGAGAATGTATCTGAACCGTTTAACTTTCTATTTCATAGCGCTATCTTTATTGATTCGCGAATAAATCGACTTCGAAGTAATTGCCCCCTCCCGGTAATCGAACTATGAGTCGTAGGGATAACATTTTCTAATATATAACTTTATGCGTCAAGTTACCCTAATTTGTCTTTACATTACTATTCCAAGTGCAACAAATCGCGATATAGGTCAAAATTCAATAATTGTCCGCAACGTAGGAATCGAACCCACGATACCTCAACTCTAGAATGTTGGAAAATAATTGTCCTTAATGAGTTTTACCATATAAAGTTTATTTCAGTCTTCTAGCTTAAGCGATTCTCGAATAATTAAATTTACCAAATCGGGATTGGAACACAAGACTCCAGGATCCCCAGCATAACACAGAGGAAAGTCCATAACAATACCCATTTAATAAAATTTATTCGAAGTTTTTATCACTAATAGTTTAGGAATTATTCCAATAATAAAAGTATTGATTGCACGGGAATCGATCCCTAGACCCCCGACGATCTTCAAAATTATATCAAAAGATGCGCCATTTTAATAGAACATAATCACCGTTTACCGCATTTCGATAGCTCATTTAGTAGGGTACTTTTGCCGGTTTGAACACACTTTGCATATCAAAGGGTTGCCGCTAATTGATTACACGTGTTTAACACGTGTTTTTCACACCCCCCTTCCCTTTGTCGGTGAAAAGCCGACAAAGGGGCAACCCTCATTATCTGTCAGATTACCATCGACAAGGGTTGACAAGGGTTGACGAGGGTTGACAGGTTAATTACCCATGTTAACATGTGTTTAACATGTGTTCAATTATCGGGCGGCATTGACCTCAAAGGGTCACCTCAAAGGGTTAAGCCGGCTAAAGTACCCTACTACATGAGCTATCGAAATGCGGTAAACGGTGATTATGTTCTATTAAAATGGCGCATCTTTTGATATAATTTTGAAGATCGTCGGGGGTCTAGGGATCGATTCCCGTGCAATCAATACTTTTATTATTGGAATAATTCCTAAACTATTAGTGATAAAAACTTCGAATAAATTTTATTAAATGGGTATTGTTATGGACTTTCCTCTGTGTTATGCTGGGGATCCTGGAGTCTTGTGTTCCAATCCCGATTTGGTAAATTTAATTATTCGAGAATCGCTTAAGCTAGAAGACTGAAATAAACTTTATATGGTAAAACTCATTAAGGACAATTATTTTCCAACATTCTAGAGTTGAGGTATCGTGGGTTCGATTCCTACGTTGCGGACAATTATTGAATTTTGACCTATATCGCGATTTGTTGCACTTGGAATAGTAATGTAAAGACAAATTAGGGTAACTTGACGCATAAAGTTATATATTAGAAAATGTTATCCCTACGACTCATAGTTCGATTACCGGGAGGGGGCAATTACTTCGAAGTCGATTTATTCGCGAATCAATAAAGATAGCGCTATGAAATAGAAAGTTAAACGGTTCAGATACATTCTCTGGTTCTGATTTATTTATAAAACGATAATTTTCATACTGCGGGTCTAGTTCGAATCTCTAAGAGTCCATTTAAATACCTTCCAAACTAGGGGTCTTAGAGGCTTGAAATAAGGCTTGAATTAGTGATATTATTTACAAAATCAATTACTGAATGCTCTTATTGAGAGAAACATGGTCTATCTTGATTCCAGAACCCTTAATCATGTACAACTCGGAAAAAGCCGTTTGGATATAGTTGACGGAAAATGCTGTTATTTTCTTTAATATGTAAGCTAATAACGTCCAATTACGCGTATATTTCTTGACAGCACGAAGGAGAAGGAGAACAGGATTAAGGTAAAGGTGTGATATGAGAAGAAGAAGAAGAAGAAGAAGAAGAAGAAGAAGAAGAAGAAGAAGAAGAAAAAGAAGAGGGTGAATGCCAGAAATGTTGAATTTAAATCATTAAATGAGTATAAAATCGTGAACATTAAAAATTATAGCATACAGCGCTAAGTATTGTGATCTATATGATGTGTGTAGTACAATGTATGATTGATGAGTACCTGCAAAAATACGATGCAAATAAGCTTAAATGGTGAAAAGCGTTTTCGGGTGCTCACGTCCCATATACTCGCTCTGATGGCTCCCAGGTAACTGCTGGCCTTATAACGTCGCTGCGTGCAGCCGAGGGTAGGGATTATTACCTGTGTCGACTTGTTTTGAAGGAATGTAGACGAAACGTCGCCACTATTGTGTGACGTCATTTAGCTATGTTGGTTGGCTGAATGATGAAAGATATGGAATAACCTCGTTTCTAAGGGTGTATTCTGCTAATAATTTCTTTTCCCTTTATTCTATTTCTTATTTATTCCTTTTTCTTTTCTTTTCTTTTCTTTTTTCTTTCTTTTTATTGTTATATTAGAGGTTTGATATATACATGCATTGAAGTTAACGTGTTAAGACGCTTTCAAATACGTTTATTTCATTGCGGGAATATATAGTTTAATGTGTTTGTCGTTGAATCATGTCTTCTGTATGGTGCTTACGTGACGTCATTAGACTTGTATGAATATGTTTGGAGGGAGCAGACATTCCGTCGGTGCTTGAGTGTGACGTCATAGGACTCTAATGCTGAAATTGATGTAATATAGCAGAAATTTGGGTTTTTAAGCGTTTAAATATTGTTCAAGTGCTTCTATCACTGTCATTCGATATCGTTAAAAGTCATGTTTTTGTTACTTAAAGATACGTAGCCGTCGTTTCGCGTCTTAATTCGATGATGAATTCGTTTCAAAGTGCGTAAAAGATGAAAAAGTCATAAAAATTGGAATTTTTTATGAAATATAGCAGAAATTTGGTTTTTTAAGCGTTTAAATATTATTTAGATGGTTCCATTACTGTCACCCGATATCGATAAAAGAAATGTTACTTAAAGATACATAGCTGCCGTTTCGCGTCTTAATTCGATGCTGAATTTGTTTCAAAGTACGTAAAAACGTAGAAAAATAGTAAAAATACGGATAGTTGATGACTAATATATAATGTATCGTCATAAAAGTATAACATCTGTATAATGTGTGTTTTAGTACTGATTGAAGCCGCTATAAGGCGCTGCAATCGGTAGAATATATCTGTAATGCTTCTTATGTCGATAGTTATAGGTATTGTTCGTCCCTTTTCTTTATAATTCTTATGTTTATGATACATGGATTTTATTGTGGTGATAGCGATGGTGGTGAAGATGGTGGTGGTGGTGGTGGTGGTGGTGGTGGTGGGCCAGGTTAAATTTGTATGGTCTTAGAACGAATGTAAGCAGCGTTCACGTGTTACCGTTATAAGATACAGAACTAATTAAGAGAATCGTTAAATGAAGTTGACATGTATAGCATACTGGAGCAGTGTACAAAGACGAATACAATAGCTATTTGAATAACAAGGTTACAACGTCTTCTAATGTTAGTTTACAAAAAGAGTTAGAGGGAGGGGAAAAAGAAGCCTGTATAATGTTAAATAACGTTGAAGAAATGTCTGTAAAGAGGTTTGTGGTTAAGTTAGGTCAGTCTTAGAAACACTGTAAGTAATTCTCTAGACGAGAACATCATACATTTACAAAAGGATGGAATTTGATCATGAAAGCATAACACATCGCTAAAAAAAGGCTCCATATACCCCTTAAAAACATTAAAACATACTAGAGACGTGAAAACAGAAAAATCACGACGAAGCTTCCAAAATTGCTGAAAACCTCCACAAAACCGCAAAAATGGCTGAAATACCCAGAAAACTCCTAAAACAACATTAACATACTGTGCAGTGT
The DNA here is from genome assembly GCA_030765045.1 of Tenodera sinensis. NCBI lineage: Eukaryota > Metazoa > Arthropoda > Insecta > Mantodea > Mantidae > Tenodera > Tenodera sinensis. The sequence goes on from CM060967.1 coordinate 80,403,532, forward strand.
TTAGAAAATGCTTAGGATTCACATGTCAGAGGATGCAATACCTTCAAATTCAACATCATCGGTTAGGACATCTTTTAAAGCTCTATAAGGAGGGGGGGGACTAGAGAAAACAATAATGTTGGATAAAGCCGTAAAATAATACTTTAAAAGAAACAGGTTAGATCATGTTAGGTGGGGGTGAGTGTTACAAAAACTACTTGGCGTGTTCGAGATGTTACCTTCATAACATGTAGAACTAAGCGAAGGGTTCATACAGCTGAATAAAATTTGTGAGAGGGTAAAACAGGTCTAATGAGTAATTCAACATCAAAGGCTAGAACATCTTCTAGTAGAAGTTTAAAGTTCTATAAGGAGAGAGGATAGGAAAAACAAGGTTGAATGAGGGCTGTAAATACTCCTCCAGAGGAAACGTAGGGTTAGCTCAGGTTAGATATGGAGAAAATGTCAAACATACTATACCATAGTCGCAGAATATGGTGGTTGTGCAGGATAAGGCTGCGTTGGTAACGGTGATGGTTGGTTATGTTAGATGCGTCTAAATAACCCCCCGAAATTGCCTGAAAAGTTCTTAAATATGTTGCAAAAAGTACCAGGAATATACTAAAAGTGACTAAAACATCTATCAGAGGGACCAAAATAGCATTGAAATTGGAGTGAAACGTTTCAAAAAATGTACTTACAACTGGTGTAAAAGCCCTCTCAATATCCCGAAAAGTGTCTTAAAACACTTAAAATAGCAATACAATGCTCCGAAAAGATTAAAAAAGTCCTGAAAACGTGCATGCCGGTGAGTCTGAATATCTTCTAAATCCTAAATTTGTTGGAAATCCTCTACAAGCAACGAATAAATACCCTGAGGTTATACCCACAAAGAGGGAAATCAGAACGCCTTATGGCAGGATGGAATAGACAAGCAGAGGAGGAGGATATATAATAGATAAGAGGATAGAATGAATATCTAGAAACGGATCATGGTGATGAAATAGAATAAATAACAATAAGAGGAGGATCTAGGCTAGCTACCTTAGGTTAGGCTAAGTTAGGTTAGGTTAAAATATGAAAGACCAAAGTAAAAAGAGTAGAAGCAAGGGCTTAGAAATTAGGTTAGACGAGTAGAAGTATGGAGCTTAGTCTGGGTTAGGTTAGGATAGGTTAGACGAAAGAAGTATGGAGCTTAGCTTAGGTTAAGTTAGATTAGGTTAGCTTGGTCAGACTACGAGATAGAGCAGTTGTTGTTGGTGATGATGATGATGACGATGATGATACGATTGTTCCTGGGTTAGGTTAGTAGTGAAATGTAGTCGAAATAATAAGTACAAGAAATGCAATAAATGAATGGATAGGTTGGACTGCACCTCAACTGCTGTAAAACAAAAGCAAGTAATGAAGAAAACTTGGTGAAATGTGCTTAGATCAACTAAAATATCTCTAGCAGTGTCAAAAATACCTGCTTCACTGTCTTAAAACGTCTTTAAACTCGTGAAAAATGCTTGTCACAAGCCTGAGATACCCTGAAAACCCTGAAATTCCTGCGAAGGATCTGAAATGTTTTAATTAGTGTTAAAAAAACATTAAAAGCGTTTAACGCCTATAAAAGTGTTTCAAGTATCCTGAAGACTATCCAAAATGTCGGTGTAAAAGTTTAAAATACTCGCATAGTGCTTAAAATGTCTCTAAAATGTCTGAAACGATATTTAAACTAGCAGATACATACGTCCAACAACACTTGAAATACCATGAAACCTCTGGAAAATCGATCAAATAATCTATATAATCCCCAAAATTGCCTGAAAAGCTCTTAAATATACTGTAAAAGCAGCAAGAATATACCAAAAGTGTCTAAAAGATCTATCAGAGGAACCATAATAAAATTGGCTAGTAAATTCTTAAATATGTTGCAAAAGCATTCTGAACAGCTTAAAAGCAGCTAAAATATCTGTAAAACGAGCTTAGACAGCATCAAAATAGCATGAAACCTCTGGAAAATCTAATAACTAACCTACATAATTCTCAAAATTGCCTGAAAGGTTCTTAAATGGTGGTGGTGGTGGTGGTGGTGGTGGTGATGACGGAGGTGGGGGTGCTGCGATGGTTATAGTCGTGCAGGTTATGGTGGTGCTGGTGCTCCAGGTGTTGATGTTGGTGGTGGTGGTGGCGGTGGTGGTGGTGTTGCAGAATAGGTGTCGTTGGTTGGTGTGGTGATGATGATGGTGATGTAGGTTATGGTGGCGCTGGTGATGATGGAGGTGATGCTGGAGATGTTTCTGGTCGTGCAGGTTATAGTGACGCTGGTGATGATGGTTATTGGTTGGGTTAGGTTAGGTTAGGATAGTCTTAGAAGGAATGTAGGCAACGTTTGACGTGTTACCATTAGAACATACAGAACTATGCAAAAGAATCGTTAAATGAGGTTAACATGTATAGCATACTGAGGCAGTGTACAAAGACGGGGGTAATAGCTAGTTGAGCAACAAGGTTACGTCTTCTAATGATAGTTTAAGAAAGATTGGGAGGAGGGAGAAGAAACACGAATAATGTCAAAATATAATGAAAGTAAATAAAATAACTATCATATTGGCTAGAGAAACGTCCAAATCGTCTAAGACGTTCTGGAAAGTGGTCTAAAACACTCAGAATGCCTGAAAAGCGACTGAAATGTGCACACAAGGTTCAAGATAGCTATAAAATACCTTGAAAGTCTCGATAATGGAATACAAATGTCTAATAATTCTCAAAATTGCCTGAAAGGTGTGTAAATCAGTCTAAAAGCAGCCTGATAAGCCTAAAAGCAGCTAAAATATCTGCCAAAGCGATCTAAAACAGCATCAAAATAGCATGTAACCACTGGAAAATCTAACAAATAACCTATATAATTCTCAAAATTGCCTGAGAGGTTCTTAAATAATCGTGTCGCAGTGGCTGAATACTTTCTAAACCCTAAAATCGCTGGAAACCTTCTACATATAACAGATAAATGTCCAAGGTTATCTCTGCAAAGAGGAAGATCAAGATACATTATGACAGGATAGAATAGATAAGTAGGGGAGGATGGATTAGGTTAGATAATAATAGGAGGGGTTGGTGATGTTTGTGTTGGTGATGGTGATGATCGTAACGATTGTGGCGATGCTGAGGATGGTGGTACTGGTGATGGTTATGGTGGTGATGGTAATGATGCTGATGGTGGCAAGGCTGGTGGCTATGGTAACGATGGTGGTGATGGTAACGATGGTGGTGATGGTTATGGTGGTGATAGTGAGGATGGAGGTAGTGGTGGTGGTGGTTATGTAGGTTATTGTGGCGCTGGTGATGATGGTTTTTTTGTTGGGTTTGGTTAGGGTGGTGGTGGTGGTTGTGATGGAGGTGGTGCTCGTTATGGTGGCGCTGGTCATGATAGAGGTGGTGGCGGTGGTGGTGGTGGTTGTGGTGGAGGTGGTGCTCGTTATGGTGGCGCTGGTCATGATGGAGGTGGTGGCGGTGGTGGTTGTGGTGGTGGAGGTTATGGCGGAGGTGGTAATGGCGGAGGCGGGGGTGCTGCGATGCTTGTGGTCGTGCAGGTTATGGTGGTGCTGGTGTTGGAGGTGGTTGCTTAGGTTAGGTTATGTTAGGATAGTCTTAGAAGGAGAGTAAGCAGTGTTTGACCTTTTACCATTAGAACATACAGAACTATACAAAAGAATGGCTCAATGAGGTTAAGATACACAGTATACAGGAGCAGTGTACAAAGACATTGACAATAGCTAGTTGAATAACAAGGTTGAAACGTCTTCTAATGTTAGTTTAAGAAAGAGAGAGGGGGAGGGTAGAAGAAGCATGAATAAGGTCAAATAAGGATGAGGAAATATCTCTAAAGAGGTTTGTGGTTAAGTTAGGTTAGTCTTAGAAAGATCGTAAGCAATGCTCTAGACAAGAACGTCATAAAGTTACGAAGGGATGAAATTTGACCATGAAAGCATAACAAATCGCAAAAAGGGGTCTACATGATCATTAAAAGTATCAAACATGTTAAAGACGTGAGAACACCGAAAAATCAGGACAAACCTTCAAAAATTCGTAAAAGTCCCCAGAATGCGCAAAATTGGCTAAAATACCTATCAGAACTCCTAAATAGTATTAAACTACCGTGAAATGATTAGAAATTGCTTAGGGTTCGCACGTTAGGGGTCTAATAGCTTCAAAGTGTCTAAAGTTGTTGAACAACGTCTGCAAAAGAAAGTGAAATATCGAAGCCTGAAACAGCATGGTTTAAAGGTCTGAATAGGTTATAGTAGAATAGAATGCTCGAGTAAAATGGGGTGAGATAGGTTAGGTTAGCTTAGGTGAGCTTAGGTTAGACGAGTACAAGTATGGGGCTTAGGTTATGTTAAATTATGAAAGAGCAGAGTAAAAAGTGTGGGAGCTAGGTTAGGTTAGCTTAGGTGAGCTTAGGTTAGACGAGTACAAGTATGGGGCTTAGGTTAGGTTAAATTATGAAAGACCAGAGTAAAAAGAGTGGGAGCTGGGTTAGGTCAGCTTAGGTTAGGTTAGCGTGGCGATGTGGGGCGAGGTGTCATTATGTTGGGGGTATCATATACAATCAAGTTAGAAAGCTCTTGCGTTAGGTGGTACACATCGATATAGTGAACGCCATACTCAACTGCCATGAACGCTCATAAACATACATACACTGCTATAGACCTTAAGTTATCCCTACAGATTGCTTCATGAAAAACGTCTGCAAAAGAAACTGAAATATCGAAGCCTGAAACAGCATGGTTTAAAGGTCTGAATAGGTTATAGTAGAATAGAATGCTCGAGTAAAATGGGGTGAGATAGGTTAGGTTAGCTTAGGTGAGCTTAGGTTAGACGAGTACAAGTATGGGGTTTAGGTTATGTTAAATTATGAAAGATCAGAGTAAAAAGTGTGGGAGCTAGGTTAGGTTAGCTTAGGTGAGCTTAGGTTAGACGAGTACAAGTATGGGGCTTAGGTTATGTTAAATTATGAAAGAGCAGAGTAAAAAGTGTGGGAGCTAGGTTAGGTTAGCTTAGGTGAGCTTAGGTTAGACGAGTACAAGTATGGGGCTTAGGTTAGGTTAAATTATGAAAGACTAGAGTAAAAAGAGTGGGAGCTAGGTTAGGTTAGCTTAGGTAAGCTTAGGTTAGACGAGTACAAGTATGGGGCTTAGGTTAGGTTAAATTATGAAAGACCAGAGTAAAAAGAGTGGGAGCTGGGTTAGGTCAGCTTAGGTTAGGTTAGCGTGGCGATGTGGGGCGAGGTGTCATTATGTTGGGGGTATCATATACAATCAAGTTAGAAAGCTCTTGCGTTAGGTGGTACACATCGATATAGTGAACGCCATACTCAACTGCCATGAACGCTCATAAACATACATACACTGCTATAGACCTTAAGTTATCCCTACAGATTGCTTCAAACACCTACAAGGTCGTGCTTCCCCTACCACCTTACCTAGTAATCCTTAGATCACGCATGGCGGCCATCTTGCCCATAAAAAACTGTGCCAGCTTCCCCCCAAATACCCTACTTACATTTGACTAAAGTTTTCCAAAACTCCCACAAATAACGAGGAATATCTCCGAAATGGTTCACTCTACAAAAATGTATTTGGACATAAATTGTGTGTTTTTAATAAGGTCTACATATTTTATGCAGTAAGATTTGATCTCTCTTACAGTTTGCCGGTTATGCAAAAGTCATCCAGAGTAAACAGGACTACATAGGCTATAGCCAGAAAATTCAAAATATACATTTTATTCGCCATAAAAATATCTTAAACATGTGGCATTTTAATAACATCGTTAAGAGCCATTTTCGAGGAAATAAAAAATTTTGGAAAATTGTCCATGTAAGGGACACACACACACACACACACACACACACACACACACACACACACACACACACACACACACACACACGCACACACACAAACCTTTATCTAAAAATGCTTTTTTTTATTCAGGGGGCCTCAAAACGCATATTTCCGTTGAAATATCGACATCGAAATTTTGGATGGAATACAATAATTCCTCTACTTAATATACGTAGTAGAGAAAGTAACAAGTTCTTTAGAGGTCTTCAGTAACAACTGGGTTCAATTGTTCAATGATAATTACTCGGCCTTAGTGCTTTCAACGGGAATATGTCGAAAAATCCTTATCAGCACTATATACAGATAGGTTTAGATTATTTTTATTAGAGTTCTCTGTAATTATTGTTGTATTTATTTTTTTACTTATTGAAATGACCACATATTCCACATGCGCAGGACTATAACTCCTAAAGCAGTGCTCCATTGTCGCCCAATAAGAAGAGGTGGACAGAAAATTCTGCGCTGAGATCGTGACGGGTTACAAGGCTCTATTTCTGGAAGGAGGATGATGATGATGACTTAGGGTTAATACCTGCCTTCACCGCCTCATTTTCACCCGCCACCCTGCACAACTCTACATGCCGTCATAAAAGGGCAGGTATTATCGTACCTACTGCTCTAATGGTTAGCGTACGCTTTCATCAGAAGCGTCCCATGTAACACATATAGTAGTGGACACAGTTCATCGGCAGTTCCCAAGAGTTCAAAATGGCCGACATTACACAAACAGCTGACGGAAAGAATCGCAAAAAGCAGTCCTGCCAACGTACATTTCTAACCTCACATATCACAGTGTTAACGTAACATACTTTCAAACGATAATAATGCTTGAACATCGTTACCACACAACACATGATGAGCCTACTCATCTTCGGCAAATCTTGTTCTGCAATAACACTTGGATAAAATTACTTCTGAACGCTAAATATCGTAATATATATTTAATGCACTACTGCATAGTGAACACAAAAATAACAACATTAACTATAACTGCATATATTGCTCTAAAAGAATACAAGACCAAACCACGCAAACACGAGTAGTACGTCCACAGATTAATTAATTAATAAGGCGCCTAAACAGGATCTTGTTTTAAAATCTATCGGTTGACCTTCCTGCAACGAGCTCATAAACAAGGACTTCTGTGGCAACATAACAGACGCAATAACACCAGCTATGGCTGTAGCTTTACTATGGCTATATGTTACGAACAGTTGGCGACACTAACGCAACCTAACGGATAGAATATCACCAAATATAACCAGACTGCAGCATAATGGGGTAAAAATGTCAGTTGCTCTTTGGGGTATCTTGTCACCGTGGCACTTCAGCCAATGAAATCAAAGAAATCACAAATGACAGACAGTTGTTCACTCCACGTGGAGTGAAAAACAGCGTTGCAACATCTACCATGTTTTCTCTCATTCTGTTCCTTTTCTATTGACATTGATTTTTCTAGAAGTAAATGTCCACGCGTGCAGTACGAACGTGCACTTGTAGAAATCGTGACACTGAGTACCTTCATCTTCTCACTAGTCTTTGACAAGCCGCACGTTAACCATTAGAGTAGCACGATAATACACTTGACACTCCTCGGGCTGCTCTCAGCCTGCCAACATTTCTACGGCTAGCCAGTAACCAGGGTCTGCAGAGATGGCAAGTGGAATGGGGCCAGGATTTGAGCAGTCTTCTAAGCAAAAGAGATCCTTGCCAGTGCTCCATTTAATTTCTCCCCTCCCTCCCCTTTCTTGTTTATTACTTTCTCTACTACGTATGCCAGACTTGCAGAGGTCCTAGCGGACGACAAAACAGCGGTTGATAGAGTTTTTAATTTTTTAGCGGAGTGCAATATCAATTTGAGGATTTAAAATTTTTAATTATCTGTTTCTGATTTTGGACATATTTATCACCTTGTTTCATATCTGGCTATTGCCACTGCTTTTTACCTTTGTATATTTTTCTTGTTGCTAGTATTTTTATTTTTTGAGTGAAATTTATATCTGGCTATTGCCATGAATCCTTTAAGGGCGCTGATGACCTAGAAGTTGAGCGCCCTTAAACCAAATCAAATCAAAATCGTATGGTAAATAGAGAAAGTATTTGTATACGACCCAAAAATTCGATGTCGAGATTTCACTGGAAATATGCTTCGAGGTTCCCTGAATCCGAAAAAACAAGAAGCATTTTTGTAAAGATTGTGTGTGTGTGTGTGTGTGTGTGTGTGTGTGTGTGTGTGTGTGTGTGTGTGTGTGTGTGTGTGTGTGTGTGTGTGTCTGTCTGTCTGTCTGTCTGTCTGTCTGTCTGTTAACAGAATAAAAAAAAAAAAACAGCTGGTTGAAAACCAAGGTTGGTGTTTAAATTTAATATCTCATAAGGATGCGACATGAAGATTTTAAAGAAAGTTCCTCTCAGAACTACCCTTTACTTAGAAAATTTTTCGAAAATTTCGATTTTCTCAATAATGGCAAACGATTTTGATTAAAATGCCATATATTTAAGATATCTTTATGGTAAATGAAATGTACACATATTTTGTGTTTTCTGGCTATAGCCTATGTAGTTCTGTTTACTTTGGGTGGCCTTTAAATAACTGGTAAAACGTAAGAGACCAAATCTTAATACTCGTATACAAAAATGTACGTCTGGTTAAAACACACATCATTTCCGAATGCATTTTTGGTGGAGTGAAGTTTCTGGAATATTCCTTGTTATTTGTAAGAGTTCTGGAGTAAACTTTTCTCAAATGGAAGGTCATTATTCACTTTTTTATCCCTTTGGCGTTGCAAAGAGAACGGAATTTCGAAGCTTTAAAAGACTTGACTTGCACAAAGCTTACAGTATTCCCTTCACCTTCAAGAAAATTAGTACCTAATGAGATAGTTTCTGCAAATGTTTATCTGGAGTAACGTGAAGATAAGAGGAATAAGAGTTTGTAAGAATAGTACAAAAGTAGAGAAAGGCATGTGAGTGCAACGCGTCACATTTTTTATTTATGTAGAGTATTGACCTTTCGAAAAAAGTAAGGTCTACAGAGTTAGTGGGTGAAATGAGGCCCAGGTTAGGACTGGGAATTACAAGACTTCCCAGCATTAGGGGAAAGCTCGGGAAATCTTTATACGGCATTCCACCAAAAGTGATTGGAATTCGGCTCTCCATATGAGAATGCAGCGCAGACATGCTATCCCCATACCGTGGTGTGTGTGTGTGTGTGTGTGAGAGAGACAGCGAGAGAGAGAGGGAGAGGGGGGGGGGGATCAAACTCGTGCACAAGGGCGAAGAATGCAGTCGGATCGTCTTTGAGACAAAAGAGACGGAAGTGTGTAAACGACTTTTTCCTAGAAATGTTGATTTCATTGCGCTAGTTCGCAAGAACATCGGCTCGACTTAATCATTTTTCCATTTAATTTGGTTCGTTGTGCCTAATGATAGAGAATGCTCTTAAACTCTGTGGCTTATTTCTAAGCAGGAAATCTTAGTTTTACCAAACTACTGTAGAAACCACAATCCAAAATATTAACCAGATCATATTCTCCAGCATAAGCCTTGGCTTGTTTATCCCCTCCACTGAACACATTGTTTCAGTTGTCTTTTTCCGTTGCTGCGTGCTTGTTGTTTCCCCCATTGTTTTGTTCCGTGCCTAACGGGAGTGCGTCCTGTCGAGGGCAGGTTGGAAATGAGGCTCTGATTTGATTAAAGTATGGCGTAACGAATACGACAGACAGGACAGCGCCATATATAGGGAAGAAAGCACAGCGTTGCCAGATAAAGGTTGAACGAAGATAAAAGATAATTCTCTCTCCACTGCAAAGGCCGGGATTATCGTGCATTTCAAGTATCCTTTAGTTTAGTGCATCAAAGACATGGTTGCAATGGAATTCGAGCGGAATTTTGGGAACACTCTTTGTAAATACGAGCGTCATAAATGTGCTGAGTAATATTTTAGATTATCGGCTGAATGTTTAGCGAGACGAATCAACAGTTTATAGATATAATCCAGCTAACGTACTATAGCGCGTCTCACCCTTAAAAGACAGTACACGTTAAATGGAGCGCAGTGTTGCAACATGTACTAGTTGCGAATCTTTCTCCGCGAGCGACTCGAGGTGGCCTGAGTCCTGTACTTAGTCCTTCAATTGCTGCTTGACGAGACGGGCACTTTTAACTTTGGTATCCCTCCACGCCTTTGTCACTGTATGACCTAAATTTACAAATGACTCGTCTGTATAAACAATTGATTTCCCCTGGTCCCTAAACCTTTTTACGTCTTTTAGATATTTATGTCGCCATCTGATGATATCGATATCGTCTCTTTCTATTAATATGCACTTGTTACCCTTTCTTTCATATTCGAACCCCAAATCAGAGTGGCCCTTGAGAAATTTGGTACGGTCCCATCACTGTTGAATTGTGACAAAATTATATTCAGCGTGGCTGGAATATTTGCAAACAGTAAAGAATGAACAATTTGCCGCACTCCACATTGCACTATTCTATCATATTGCGTTAACCTAGCGTTTTGTGTAGTCCCGCCCTTTTTGCTTTCTTTTTCGATGCCGTTCTTAGAGGTCCTTTCATTAGTTCCTTTTTAATCATACACACTACTGCTTCTGAACACCCGATAGCCTTAGCTGTTTCTTTTACCGCCTTACACGCATTTTACTTAAAAAATAATCTAACACACTCATAATTATTTGGCGTTCCTTACTTCTTAATTTACCAACATATCGTCTCTTCCTAGCTTCACCCTCCATAACTACAAATATTTACAAAAATATTAAACAAATAACGCAATAACAGCTCACAGTTACACACACGGCTTCTTTCGAACTAATGCTAGTGCTGCTCCTTATACTATCTTCTGTGTCAGGCCTGACGTTGAATAGATGAATACCTTTTGTTTGCCTTACTGGATAAAAGATAGAGGTTACTGCCTTTTGGTTTATTTTAAAAACTTTCTCCAACCTTCCTCAACATTTGTTCTCGCTGGTTCCCTGATGTAAACTCAATAACAAAAAAGTTTCACACTGCGTAACTTTTGCAGTGCACATATATAAAATTTTCCGAAAACATTTAATTTAAAAAATTATAACACTTAGCTGGGTAAACATAGAGAATTCAAAGTAGGCAGGTAGTAGCACTATAGTTTACTCTACCCAAGAAAAAAATATAGATGCATTCTAGCAGTTAGTTTGTTAGTTAGTGCGTGATGAGTGTAGAAACAGCAAATATCGGACTTCTATTGAAAAAAACGTTTTCTGAAGACATTTGGGCCTATAGAAATGTATAATGACTCTGAAAAGGATATAACCTGATAGAGAAAAAAAATTCTGCATAGGATAATGTGTTCAAACCTGAAATTTATAACAAATGAATATTTATACCATGCTATTAGTATGGCAACAGCGCAAGGGTAGAAAAGGACGCGGCTAATGGCAACTTGTATGCGCTAGATAGAGACAGAGATGTCCCATTTAACTCCATACTGTCTTCTAAGAGTGGAACGCTATATAGTTCGTATGATGGTTACAATTAATTGTGTTTTTCAGATTTAACATACATTTGCGCGCGCACACCCACACACGCAAACACATACACAAGCACAAAATAATTACTAAGGCTCGGAAGTTCATGCCCTAAAAAACACTGGAAATATGCATGCCAATATGCGCTGACAAACTTGAAAATATGCCAAGAAATATGTACTATTTAATTAAAACAATTTATGTCCCTTTGCAGTAGACGAGACGAGTTAGTATAAATAATAAAGTTACCTTAGTCCTTAGAGGTTGAAGCAGAAGTGGTGCCGCTGCTAGTATTAACTGCTAAATTGCAGTTCACAACCAACATTTTGCACAAATTTTCAACTGTAAAACATTGTCTGTTGTCTCGCAAAACACTTTTGTGACGCGAAAAACTTCTCTCCACGTCAGAAGATGTTATCGTGACATATTTAAATGATGTTAACTGCTTCATAGAGAGTCAAGTCTCTTGGTGTGACAGAGGGTTTTCTTTCGAGGATGTCTGAAATATCGCACATTTGTTTATAACCAGAATTTTTTTTAATTACATAATTCACTCTCTCTTTCACTTTTTGTCCTATGCAACCAGGAACCGATCTTTTTCAAAGACAGTAAGTGATTCATGCAAAGGAGATCCTACAGCTTCCAATACCGTTATGGCTGTTGGTAAGAAAGAAAAATGGGCAGATATGAAACTAAAATCCTCTTTTAATCCAGAATATTTTCCACAGGTTCTATTGAAGTATCATTCGAGTCCAATGAATTAACAACCTCTTCGACTATTTCTATGTGCTTAGCAAAATGTAAAACTACATCCACCCATGTCCCCTATCGAGTTAACATTGGTGCAGCAGGAAGTCGGATATTAGGTGCTGTTGAACTAAACAGCTTAACTCTTAGGAGATTTAACAAAATTTCTCTTTGTACTGGACACAACTCTACCAATGTGATGAAGAGCGTGTGCCAAACAAGTTATATCAATTTAGTTAGGAAAAATACCTTTCGGAGTTTGTTCTGATTTTACCATATAAGGACCTGTATCACCAACAAATAAAAGTAACTGGTCGTATTTGATTCCACATGGACATAGTAATTTCAGAGTCCATCACAAATTGGGTCACAGTTACATTGTCAGTGGCCGACAATTCGCACACATTAAGAAGATAAAGTGTAGACATTTGTTCGTTATTTAAAGCACCCACGATTATATTCGCAATAGAATGGCGCTTAAAATCAGGGATTTCATCAACAGACAACCATACAAACTGACCGCTAAGTCATTTTGTATATTTGACAATACGTTATTGTAACAATGTCTTACATAAGTCTTACGCAGTGTACTTTCTTCAGGCACATGTTGTCAAGTGTACTTGACAAGAAGGTTGATATAGGTTTATAAATGTGGGACTATTAATTTTGAAGAAGAGAATATCAGCAGCTATACTGCTCGCAAAAGTTAAAGGTATGTGAACGCTGGCCAATGCTCAAGCGGAGCGCTGTTGCCAAGCGTAGTGCGTGTACCGGCGGAGGTTCTATACATAAGAGCACGTTCAGGCGTGTGAGATGCGAGTACCACGTTCGGCAGCGCTGGTAGGAGGGGCAAGCTCAGGATTCGCTGGAGTCTGCAGTACGGCCCGCCTCCATATGCCTTTAACTTTTGCGACGTTTATAAAAATGCATGGCACAAGTCATAGGAAAATTCAGTAACCCTACTTCCTAAACACTCTATTAGCTGTTTTTGAACAGGTTCTTTGCAAATTTTCTGATTAAATTCTCCTTATGCTTTGCTGGTTTATGTGCTGAACTGTTTGAAATCTTTTCTCACTTCCTACATTTTACTCACACGCTGCATAAAACAGTACCCTATTATATGTAGATATTAAATCACTCGAAAACGCTTTCTGTAAACTAATTAATCTAGCACTCGAAGTTGGTTTTATTTTCGGCATTTGAAGAGCTTTTTAACATTTTATGTGCCTAATTTAATTTGGTGGGAACCAGTTCGCAACACTGTTACCTTTGAAGACCACGACGCAACTACTGGTGGGCAGGCAAGCATTGACCTGCACTTTATCTTTGTTAATATAAACCTCTCAGATAATGTACTGATTATTCTCTACGCACCTACATATAATGAAAGGATGTAAACAGGGGATTCACTTCATGACAACATGACATAACATTAGTTCTCGCCACCTCGCGAGCTGTATCATCATGTGCAATACTACCAATATGAAAAATATTATACAGATGGAAAAAATAATAAAAAACCATAAAAATCATTAAAATATGCAAGATAGGAGCTGTAATATTGAAATCTTTGTGAGTTGCACCATCATGTGCAACACTACCAATGTGAAAAATATTATCCAGGTGGAAAAAAATAATAAAAACCATAAAAACCATTAAAATATGCAGTATAGGGGCTATAATATTAAATTTTATGCATTTATCAAAATCAAGAACATATGCAGTTATATGCACGATAAAATAACATCCAAATAACTGAAAATTTCATATCTCGTACATTTTTAACCCATATGAAAAAACATGCAAATGCATGAACTTCCTAGCCCTAATTATTACTAACTTGTTAACTTCCTTTCGGCGCGCGCCTGGTAGCGACTAACGGTGTTCTACCCTCGCTATATTTTTGTGCTTATTTGCTTTCATTTATTATTTTTAATTGTAATTTTCCTTCATTCCCATGTTTGGTTTCTTTTAGCGGAAATATACATGGTTTTTATTAGCATTATCTTACTATACCTTGTCCCACTCTTAGATGACAGTATGGAGTTAAATGGGATATGTCTGTCTCTATCTAGCGCATACAAGTTGCCATTAGCCTCGTCCTTTTCTACTCTCACGCTGTTGCCAGGTTCCTAATAGCATGGTATAAAGATATTCAGTTGTTATAAACTTCAGGTTTGAACACATTATCCTACGCAGATTTTTTTCTCTATTAGGTTATATCCTTTTTAGAGTCATTATACATTTCTATACGCCCATATTTCTTCAGAAAATGTTTTTTTTTTTCAATAGAATTCCGATATGTGCTGTTTCTATACTCATAACCACTAGCAAACTGCTAGAATGCGCCTATATTTTGTTCTTAGGTAGAGTAAACTATAGTGCTACTACCTGCCTACTTTAATTCTCTATGTTTACTCTCTATGTTTAATTTTTTAAATTAAATGTTTTTGGAAAAATTCTATATCTGTGCACTACAAAAATTACGCAGTGTGAAACTTTTTTTTTTTATTGAGTTTACATCAGGGAACCAGCGAGAACAAATGTTGAGGAGGGTTGGAGAAAGTTTTTAAAATAAACCAAAAGGCCGTAACCTTTCTCTTATCCAGTAAGGCAAACAAAAGGTATTCATCTATTCAGCATATTCTTGCGCCGGGCCTGACACAGAAGATAGTATAAGTAGCAGCACTAGCATTAGTTCAAAGAAGTCGTGTGTGTAACTGTGTGGAATCTGTGAGCTGTTATTGCGCTATTTGTTTAATATTTTCGTAAATATTTGTAATTATGGAGGGGGAAGCTAGGAAGAAACGATATGTTGGTAAATTAAGAAGTAAGGAACGCCAAATAATAATGAATGTGTTAGATTATTTTTTAAGTAATATGCGTGTAAGTAAGGCAGTAAAAGAAACAGCTAAGGCTATCGGGTGTTCAGAAGCAGTAGTGTATAGGAATAAAAAGTAACTAATGAAAGGACCTCTAAGAACGGAATATGATGGAATCGTGCAAAGTGAAGTGCGGCGAATTGTTTATTCTTTACTGTTTGCAAATATTCCACCCACGCTGAATATAATTTTGTCATGGGTCAACACTGATGAGGCCCTACCAAATTTCTCAAGGGCCACTCTTAGTTGGTTCTTACATGAATTGGGGTTCGAATATGAAAGAAGGGGTAACAAGGACATATTAATAGAAAGAGACGGTACCATCAGATGGCGACATACATATCTAAAAGACATAAAAAGGTTCAGGGACCAGGGGAAATCAATTGTTTATACAGACGAGTCATTTGTAAATTTAGGTCATACAGTGACAAAGGTGTGGAGGGATACCAAAGTTAAAAGTGCTCGTCAAGCAGCAATTGAAGGACTAAGTACAGGACTCCGGCCACCTCGGGGTCGCGCGCGGAGAGAGATTCGCAACTAGTACCTACATGTTGCAACACTGCGCTCCATTTATCGTGTACTGTCTTCTAAGGGTGGGATGCGCTGGTTTTTTATAGATTGATCAGATATATACAATGCAGCACGACTGCACTATGCATTATAATTCGTACTACACTGCATGGAATGGTACTAAATTGTGATGTTCAAGAATACAACTTACAAGGTATCGGGAGAGCAAAACTCTTACGAACCGCCTGTGCTGTGTTTTGCCTGTCCACATCCTTGGCGCTCGTTGCTGTCTGCTGCTGTCATAGAAAGGCGCGGATGAAACCATACATTTTAAAAACTACTTCTGCTGGCTTTACATACCAGCTTTATCAAAGGAGCTGCTGAAACCTGTCACTGTCGTTGCACCTCTTTAGACATCATCACTCGCCATAGTTCACGCTGAGAAATGCTGGCAATTTCCTGGCGGATATTTTGTTGTAATTCTTCCAGGATATGTCGGTTTTTCTGGTACCTTTATTTTAAGTTACCCCAGAGATAGAAATCTCTTATTGGAGCTCTGAGAAACCTTTCTCCTCTAATGGCACACTACAGACCAATTTTTACTTTCTCTACTACGTTTAGTGAAATAGAGGAAGTATTGTATTCCACCCAAAAATTCGATGCCGAGATTTCGCCGGAAATATGTTTTGAGGCCCCCTGAATCCAAAAAAGAAAATCACTTTTAGAAGCTGGTCTACGCGCGCGCGCGCGTTTTGTGTGGGTGTGGGTGTGGGTGTGGGTGTGGGGGTGGGGGTGGGTGGGTGGGTGGGTGTGTGTGTGTGTGTGTGTGTGTGTGTGTGTGTGTGTGTGTGTGTGTGTGTGTGTGTGTGTGTCAGTCTGTCGACAGCATAACTCAAAAATGAAGAGATGTTAAAAACCAAAGTTGGTATTTAAGTTTAATATCTGTCGAGGATGCGATACGATTTTGAAGAAAATTCCTCCACCGGAAATTACCCTCTACATGGAAAATTTTTCGACGGTTTTTACTTTCTTGAAAATGGCTCTAACGATTTTGATTCAAATGTTTGAGATATTTTGTATGGCAAATGAAATCTTGAATTTTCTGGCTATAGCCCATGTGCTATTTACTCTGAATTACTTGCATAACTGTAAACCGTAAGAGATAGACCAAATCTTACTCTTCAGAAAATGTAGATCTTACTAGAATACACAATTTATGTCGAAATAAATTTTTTGTAGAGTGAACCATTTCAGAAATATGCCTCGTTATTTGTGAGAGTTTTGGAGAACTTACACTAGTCAAATGGAAGATTCTTAGTTTTTATATGTTAACCGTGCAAAGAGAACTGAATTTGAAAGCTTTAAAAGATTTGACTATCACTCAAAGCCTACTGTATTCCCATATTCTCCGTGCATATACAAGAAAACAATAAGCTAATTTCTGCAAACGTTTATCTCAACTAACACGAAGAAGATACAGGAATAAGAGTTCGTAATAATGGTTTCTGCAAGAGTAGAGATGGTCATTTGAGTGCAACACATCAGATTTCTGCTCATTGAAGCGGTACTTATGAACAATGTAAGCTTCTGAGTGATAGATCTAATTTATTTTGAGTCAACAGTTGACGCCCGTACGTACATGAATTCAATTGTGCCCGCTTTTTTTCAATAAGATTGTGCAGCAACTCATACGGCCAATCTTTCGATGAGAACAATTGAAAGTGTGAGGACAGAGCTAATAGTAAAGATTTGTGGCTCCCTCTGTCCCCGAGCCAACTCCCTGCAATTTCTACCTCTGAAGTAATTTATTTTAGTATCTACGCACGGACGTTTATTATTTGATACGGTTAATCATATTCTTAGGCTAATTTAATGTAATAATGATTACATTACACTGCATAGCGAAAACGAAGGCCGATCATTCTTAGAAATTTTATGGGAATGCGAACCATAAATTATGTTAATGGTTAGAATGTTTCTAATACCAACGAAACTTTATACAGCAGTAAGGTAGTGCGTCAGATGTCAGAAATAAGCTGAAAGAGCGATATAAACTTACTCTGACTCCTAGGCGATTTTCACACAAGTTTGAGTGTAGGTAAAAGGTTGTAATATTTATGAGCAAGGTCTAAAAGCAAGATAAATTCTGGTGAGCATAAAGTGTGGATCCATTATTGTGAAAGCAACTGATTATGTTTTTTCTTTTACAGGTAACGTGAAATGTGCTATCCATTGATGAAAGAATAACTGGTTTCTGCTCGTGTGACAGGGGATTAACTTGCAGGCAGGTTCAGGTGGACTTGGTAAGAACATTTAATAAAGCAGTTTCTCACTAGAGCTAATCAGACTACGGGTAGTGTGTGGGATGTGAAACATTCCGGTAGGCCCAGTGTGCCGGCTCAAAAACTGTGGGACAGCAATTACCATAAAATGTCTTGTGAAATCCCAATATTAATAAAATAAGGGTAGAAATTGTGCTTCGGAGCAAAACAGGAAAGCAGACTGGGGATGAATGGCCGCTTCTGGAATGGGGGAACTAGTATTGATTCAGGGCAATATAGACAGACATTGACATATTGAAAGGCAATTTGAAGAAGAGTGTGCCTGAAGTTGAATTTAGATCGACTATTACTACTTCCAGCAAGACATACTGCAGAGATTGTCCATTTGTGGTTGCTATATACACCTGCACAATATCCGGATCTCAACCCCATTGAGCACCTATGGAGAGAGCCAGAAGACAGAATAAAAAACACCACATATCCAGCAAATCTCAAATAAACTACTGCTTGTGCCAGAATTACATAATATTGGTGTAGAAACAACTAGAAAACTTGTCCACTCAGTGTCCAAATGGCCGAGAGAAATAACTTATAAAAGAGGTTGGGGTACAACATTTTAGCAAGTCTTTTAAAAAATTGCATGTACATATACACAATATTACGTTCCTGTACGAGTACTTGTCCGTGGCCGTGGCCGAGTGATTAGAGCGTTCGCCTACCACCTAGGTGGCCCGGGTTCGATCCCAGGGACCCGCATGTGGTATTTGTGGTGAACTAAGTGGCGTCAGGGCGGGTTCTCCGGTTCCCCCGCTACTCATACCACCAATTGCTCCATTATCACCTTTCCAATCATCGATTTCGCCTGCATTTCATATCATCCTCTTCCTTAGTCTCATACCTGGTGCTGGGCTGACCACCCGCTTCCAGGTCTTCCATCTGTCCGGTCCATGGGTTCCTGTGCTCCCCCACAGCCGTCTGACCATAGACGCTGGCTTGTAAGTCCTACATAAGGGGAGGGTAATCAGGAAAAAAAGAAGAGAACAAAGACTTTATTAATGTAGAGCCAAACAAATTTAACTCCACTACAGCTGTACATGGATAACGGGTGTTACAATCATATTATGAACCTTGTTCTAAGTTTGTGACCGGCAAATGTTCAAAATAAAATATTTTAGTGTATGTTTGCAACTGCATGAATGCTTATGTCCATGACTGTATAACCATTAACAAGTAACCATGACCGAAGAATATTTGGCAGGGACTCGAACGCACTAGGCTATTTTTTTCGCTAGCTTCCACTAACTTTAGCTTGCAAAGCCCCTTGTCCCCTTCCCATCTCCCAAAGCCCGAGGTATTACAACTGCAGTCTAAACGAACAAATTCACGTTTATAAAATTAACGCCCTCCATATTATTTTACCTTCTGTCCTCCCTCTTGTTGGGGACTGGGCAAGCACAGCTTTCGAATATTGACAAGAAGGTTTCAATGGGGATGTTTGGTAAGAAATATTTCTAAGCGCTAGAGTGTGTCCATTTTGAAACTGACATCAGACACGATGGTGTGTGTGTGTGTGTGTGTGTGTGTGTGTGTGTGTGAGTGTGTGTGTGTGTGTGTGTGTGTGTGTGTGTGTGTGTGTCCAGCAATAGGTGTATAGGTGTATTTGTAAAAGTTCCAAAAAAGATGTTCAAGAAAGGTCCATGTTACGTCATTCTCGCAATATAAGGAGGCGGGACGAGAGGAGTTGGTAGTTGCACACATGAGAGCGCGCGAGAGAACCGGCGAGTGAGAGAGCATGTGAGAGAGAGAAAGCCGGCGTGTGAGAGAGAGCCGGCGAGTGAGAGCGTGCGAGAGAGAGAGAAAGCCGGCGTGTGAGAGAGAGCCGGCGAGTGAGAGCGCGCGAGAGAGAGAGAGCGAGCGAGTGAGCGAGTGAAAGAGAGCCGGTGAGAGAGCGTGCGAGAGAGAGAAAGCCGGCGAGTGAGAGCGTCGAGAGAGCGAGTGAGAGCGCGCGAGAGCGAGAGAGAGAAAGCGAGCGAGTGAGAGCGAGAGAGAGAGCGAGCGAGTGAGAGCTGGTGAGTGAGAGAGCGTGCGAGAGAGAAAGCCGGCGAGTGAGAGCGTGCGAGAGAGAGAGCCGGCGAGTGAGAGCGTGCGAGAGAGAGAAAGCCGGCGAGTGAGAGAGCGTGCGAGAGAGAGAGAGAAAGCCGGCGAGTGAGAGAGCGTGCATGAGAGAGAGAGCCGGCGAGTGAGAGAGCGTGCGAGAGAGAAAGCCGGCGAGTGAGAGGTGAGGGAGCGTGCGAGAGAGAGAAAACCGGCGAGTGAGAGAGCGTGCGAGAGAGAGAGAAAGCCGGCGAGTGAGAGACCGTGCGAGAGAGAGAGAAAACCGGCGAGTGAGAGAGCGTGCGAGAGAGAAAGCCGGCGGGTGAGAGAGCGTGCGAGAGAGAAAGCCGGCGAGTGAGAGAGCGTGCATGAGAGAGAGAGCCGGCGAGTGAGAGAGCGTGCATGAGAGAGAAAGTCGGCGAGTGAGAGAGCGTGCATGAGAGAGAGAGCCGGCGAGTGAGAGAGCGTGCATGAGAGAGAGAGCCGGCGAGTGACAGCGTGCATGAGAGAGAGAGCCGGCGAGTGAGAGCGTGCATGAGAGAGAGCCAGCGAGTGAGAGCGTGCATGAGAGAGAGCCGGCGAGTGAGAGAGCGTGCATGAGAGAGAGCCGGCGAGTGAGAGAGCGTGCATGAGAGAGAGAGAGCCGGCGAGTGAGAGAGCGTGCATGAGAGAGAGCCGGCGAGTGAGAGCGTGCATGAGAGAGAAAGCCGGCGAGTGAGAGAGCGTGCATGAGAGAGAAAGCCGGCGAGTGAGAGAGCGTGCATGAGAGAGAGAGAGCCGGCGAGTGAGAGAGCGTGCATGAGAGAGAGCCGGCGAGTGAGAGAGCGTGCATGAGAGAGAGCCGGCGAATGAGAGAGCGTGCATGAGAGAGAGAGCCGGCGAGTGAGAGCGTGCATGAGAGAGAAAGCCGGCGAGTGAGAGAGCGTGCATGAGAGAGAGCCGGCGAGTGAGAGAGCGTGCGAGAGAGAAAGCCGGCGAGTGAGAGGTGAGGGAGCGTGCGAGAGAGAGAGCCGGCGAGTGAGAGAGCGTGCGAGAGAGAAAGCCGGCGAGTGAGAGGTGAGGGAGCGTGCGAGAGAGAGAGCCGGCGAGTGAGAGAGCGTGCGAGAGAGAAAGCCGGCGAGTGAGAGGTGAGGGAGCGTGCGAGAGAGAGAGAGAGCCGGCGAGTGAGAGAGCGTGCGAGAGAGCGTGAATGAGATAGTGAGAGTGAGCGAGTGAGAGAGTGAATGAGCGAGCCTGAGTGAGTGTGAGAGGGAGGGCGGAGGTGTGTGAGTGTGAGTGGGAGTGTGTGTGAGTGTGTATCAGTGGTGTGTACAGTCGTCGTGAGAGAACCTCGATCTGAAAGCAAGTTAATGAGTGTTGTGATCGCAAGAGACATAGAGAACCGAAAGGCAAAATATTGTGTTAAGCATACGAGAAGAAAACAGTTGTGAGCTGCAATATCGCGAACGACAGAAGACTGAACATCAGGAAAAGAGAAATGTGTATTTGTATAAAAGTTTTTTGGGGAGATTAAACTGACATAAAAGTAACTGGACTGGATTTCGTCGTTTTGTCTATTTGCTGTCTGCAGTGGAATTTGTCCAATTGACATTTTGTTATAATATTTTATCTGGTGTTTGGGTAGACAAAAGTCATTGTTACGTTTAATATTTTGAAACCCTAAAGGCAAACTATTCTTACAATAGCTTATTCTTCCATCTACTCAATTGTAATTGAGGTACACGTTTGCAGAAATTGTTTTATTATACAGTTCCTTTTACGTAAAATAGGAATAGGGGATAAAACAGCTTAAGTGGTGGTCAGATATTCTAAGTGCTGGTCGCCGTGTGATGGCTCAGAAAGTGCATTCTCCTTGCATGACCAGGAGAAGAAAATCAGTGACTTCCCATTTGAGAAAAGTGTGTGTATTTGGACATTCAAATCAACAACAAAGAGGACCTTGGAAACGGTTACCTAGTTCCACATTTCCAATAGTTCTATGTTAGCAATGATAATATTCTCAAGGTGTCTTTGCAATGAAGCCAAGTAGTTAAATTCCCATCAAAATTTGGCAAATTACTTTTAGGTAGTCCGATATTCCTTTTCTGCCCATTTATCGTTGATGAACTAGCATATAATTGTATGTTTCCAACATTGCTGCATATTTGATCATTTTTCTATTCGCTGAGCATATAATATATGCATTTTTTAAAACTGTTAAATACACCTTAGTGACAATCTAATGAAGTCCTTATCAAAGTTATGGCTAACGGCACCAAAAAGTCTGGTTTGTGCTTACATGACCTTTATCAATTTAACTAAATGATTTAGAGCAAACTTGACAAGTGCTCCTTTAAAGTATGCAGGAAAATTAAACGACAGATTGTGCAATGCTTTAACCAGTAACCTGATATTAACGTTTTGTGTACTGTGGATAAATATATTGAAGGTGAAAACGTAGTGCTTTCAAAGGAAATTCCCTCAAGAGTTAGTAAGTGCTTTCAGATTTTTGTCTAACATCATCTGTAGACTTGGAAAGGTCCTTCTCAGCATACACACACACGCGCACACACGCACACACACGCACGCACGCTTAAATTGATAAAGATCATGGAATCTGAGAATTTTATTCTACAGATCAGAGTTCAATGACCAGAATGATGTCTAAAGAAGAATGCACTTAAGTACTACAAAGTATAAGCGTAAAGTTAATTTTACTGCATGATCAATGCATATTTTCGATGTTTTAGAGCATATTTTTAAGAATTTGAGAGCAGACATGCATGCATATTTTATACATTTTAGTGCATACAAATCAAACGACTAAAAATCGCGGTACCTAGTAAAGAAGCTATTGTTTCCACCGCTGCACCTTGAACCGGACGAACTCCGTTCCCCTTCCCCAGCACTCCCGCTCTGCGTTCCAGCTACTATCGCAAAGTTTGTCCATCTATGATGTAACTATAGAGAAAGTAACGAAAAACTACCTCTTTTTTTTTTTGGGGGGGGGGGGGGGACAGTTTTCTAACACGACTGTTTGGAGGTTGGCTAAAGAGAATCAGTTTCCTGCAGTAGATCCAGATAGCAGCAATATGCTTTAGGCTGGACATGTTCAACAGCTCCCTCATTTCGCAATGATGGCCTCTTTTTCAAGGCAACTGCGAACATGAATTATATACGTTAAGTAACAATTATGACACAGTGCTGACACTCAAGGTCGTGCGGCGTTATTTCCAAGAGGAGAATAATGTACATACATGAGCACCTCCTTGACTCATTTCCTTATTATGGAAAACACTGAAGAATTTCAGATTTCGTACTTCAAATTGCATGTACTGATTTCGATCACGCTTGAATCTATTTCTTTGAAGAATTTTCAGAAGAAGATTTATACCCAACATGTAACAGCAACCTGCTGCAAAATTAAGCCACATTTCCCCCAACTTCATACAATTCACTTCCTTCCACTATACGCGGACTTACCACTCTAACACTCGGACGTGCATAGCGTGGCGGTGGCAGTTTGGTTGTATGTACATTGTCTTTTGGTACGGAAATTTGACAACGGTGGTCGTGATGCACTCATTTGACTCCGACAGTCGGACGCTGCGTGGTCAAACGGTTGCGTTTTGAGTTCAACGAGAGAGACGCCAGTAGGAGTTGCAATGGGCGGTTGGGTGGAAGATGAGCGAGTCAACAATCAGGATGTGCTGGTGCAAATCTAAAGTTTTGCAATTACCAACGGTCGGTATATCAACGCCGGTCAGTATTTTTGAAGTATTAAAATTCACGATAACTTTAGTTCCTGTGTTGTTTTTCATAACACCCATGCATACCCTAATAAGAATAAATCTCACGTGTTCTTCTGGAGCCGTGGCAAAGATACGGAAGGAAGCCCTAGTCAACCAACGCAGCACACACCAGGAATCAGCTACTTCGATTTGTATAAAATTGGCGCCCACAACGATGGAGTAATACTCCAGCATCAAATTGGTAACAACGGGACATCTTCACTTCCGTTACAAATTGGCGAACACGTGGGACATCCCTTATTCCGCATCACTTTGATTTACGAAAGCACTTTCAAACCTTATGCGATAAACATGTGTTCAGTATTAACTTTGGTGCTGCTTACGTGAGAAGTCTACTAATATTTGTGGACAAAGTCGAAGTGCGATGCACCAAGTGATGGTCGCGCAACACACTTATTATAGTTCAATTTGAAGAAGCTCTGTTCGCAGATATATGTAGAGCTATACTCACTCTTGTGCAAAGTATTCTTGCAAATGTTTATTTCTCTATCCACTTCTTTTTTACATAAGTGTTTGTAGAAATTATTTTATTGCTAATTTTCTTGTAGGTGCCACTGGATTATGGGAACACACTAGGCTTTAAGCGATAGTCAAATGTTTTAAGAACTGGTTGCTCTAAAGATCAAGAGATAAAAAAAAAAAACGAATAACACATTCGTATTTGAGAAAAGTATTGGCAAGTTCAAACAAATAATAATGAATATCTCGGAAATGGCTCACTCAAAAGAAAAAGGAAATATTTGACATAAAAATGTGTGTTTTAACGAGATCCACGTGTATTTAGTATTTAGTAAGCCTATCATTCAAATTATCGTATGCCCCCATAATTATCGTACGGGCTGGCAACCCTGTTCCCAATACTCATGAGTACGCTCTGACTCGTCAAGGCAAGGTTGGGAAGCCTCAATTTCTCGGGTAATAGCCTGCAGAGCTAATAGCTGGAGTGCTAGATATCCGGCGGCCTCACCTAGGTTATGGGTTGTCTTCCCGGTTGGGTCGAAGTCCCCTGTGCAACAGCAGGGGGTGTTTTTTTTAGTAAACAAGGTGTAGGCCCTAATCATTAGGGCCTAATGGGAATACCCACGGAAGGAGGGTGCTCGGATGCCGCCTTCCGTGATTTTAGAGGATTGGGGGGGGGGGGGGGGAGGGGGGGAGGGACTTCGGTCAAGAGCCAAATCAGGTCGCTCGGGTTTTCCCGAGCGGGATGTATGCCCACGGTACCTATCCATTTAGTATGGATTTACCCGTGAGGTATAAAAGATCTAGTCACTTTTACACAAGCTTTTATGTCAGTGTCAGCCAATGGTGATGATTGGTATAGGTTGCGCGTTCGTTCTTGACGAATGACCTTGAGCAGAAATCCAATGAGTGAGCCTACCCTTAATAAACAGGTCAGCAAATGTTTATGCTACGATAACAGACACCTCTGTTTTCCTCTGTCGCGTACAGTGATATTTTTTAGAGGTGGCGCGTGACCTTGTCACTCGCGCATATCCGAGCATAACGCAAAGCGATGGAGGGGGTAAGTTTCCACCAGCAGCCAGCTGGCTAGTAGGTTGGAAGTCGAAGAGATACTAACCAGACACCCCTTTTATCTTGCAATAGACAAGTGGACTCGCCCATGAACTACTGGGCAACATTACGACACACGCCACCTCTAAAAAATACCTATACCAAGTTCAGTCTTAGATTTGTCCGCGTCAAAACAAACCCACGTGATCAGTGCACCGTTGTACAACACGGTAGCAATGCGTGCAGGGAAGTAGTCCCATCTAGTAATCTGAGTTTTAGAATGAATTTATCGTTAAATGATGTAATATTCTACACAAATACCTAAGAGGTTAATTAACGCTGATGTATACTGATAAACAGAGCTACAAGTCCCAATATGCAACTCGTGTGAATTACCTGATATCAGAGTATTGTTTACAGCAGCAGTTTCTATTTAGAATCATGGCGGACGGCCGCGGTGAATTTGCTCTTGCGTCTTCGTCGACTTATGCAAAGCATAACGCGGGAAAACCATTGACTAGTGGTGAAAAAACAATTGTGTTGAACGTGTATTATAAGTTGTGTGAGAAATATCCAACTGTTCCCATCAAAGAAGTAGTGAAATTAACTTCCGAGTTCACCGGTGTTTCGAGTACCAGTATAAACAGTGCTCGTAAAGAAAAAGCTGAAACGGGAAAAGTGGTTATACCCGGGGAAAACGAAAGCGTGTAAAATACGCCATGCAAGAATGTGAGGAGTTTGTTAAAAATGCAATTCGTGTCACAGTGCAGAATTTCTTTTTTAAAAATGAACCGCCAACAATTGACAAAGTGCTACAACAGGTTAATGCTGATCCAGACTTGCCTAATTTTAGAAGAACCACCTTTTATTAAAGTTAATTATTATAATTATGACATGTGCATCGTTTGTTTCGTTGTAACTATCAATCTTATTGTCTCTAGTTACATGTTAGTCACTCTTTAAATTGGCGGAATAA
Organism: Tenodera sinensis; assembly: GCA_030765045.1. NCBI lineage: Eukaryota > Metazoa > Arthropoda > Insecta > Mantodea > Mantidae > Tenodera > Tenodera sinensis. The sequence continues at coordinate 80,429,721 of CM060967.1, forward strand.
GGTATAATTTCCTTTCTATTACGTACCGCATGCACTCACCACGTGGTTGTGTTGTGACTATTTCTGGCGCGAATGGCGGAAGGATACATTACAACTGTGCACTGGCCACCTGGGTTCAATTTCGCGCGGATCAACCTTAGAATGAATAGATAGTATGTACGTGTATACAGTCGACTGCAAAAGTTTTGTGCGGTACGGATGTATGTATGCATGCAACGAAAATAGCAATTCAGACGAGGGAGAGATGTCGGGAATAGAATAAATGCAAGAAAGTTAAGTGGAAACAGTTATAGAGGTATAGTGTATAATACGTGTGGCTGATATTACTGCAAGTGTCATAAATTGATTTGTAGTGTTGTACTACTTCAGCTCAGAAGCATGCGCGTCATCTCACTGCAGACTGTACCTTCTCTCTCTCGTTCCCGCAAAAGCTGAGTAGAGACTCGCATTCAACCTTTCATATAAAATTTTCATTCGTCAAGAAGTAACGCGCGACCTATAACTCTCTTGCTATAGACTTGGGACATGAGTACAGTTAGAATGTCTACCCATCCTGGTGCACCCATGCCCCTCTCTGCTCACTTAGCAAAGGTCAGCTTGTGTAACCAGCAAGTCAAGCAGTGTCAAATAGCGTGAAACCGAATGCATTGAAATGTTTGGTGAAATGAGGAAGCAGCGAAGCTAATTAACTCAAGACATCCTTGGGTAAACGATAGCTTTTGCGCCTCCTGGGAATATGGTGATCATATTGACCCAGGGTATTTACCAGCTGGTTAGGGTGTGGAGTAAGTTCAGCATACATTGAGCGGGCTCTTTCACGCACAACATCCACAATGTATGGGATGCCAGAATGAGTGTGGAGGATATGGGAAGAAAATCTACGGTCAGTATCGTAGATCATCCTAAGGGCCCTGTTCTGCACGACTTGCAGTCTGCGGATGGTGGTTGGGGCTCTCTGGTAGATCCCTCGTGCCGTAAGTCTATGCAAGAATGTTGCGGAAATCAGGATCTAAGTGAAAATAATCTGTGGTTTCCGTGACTGGTACTCTGCATCCATTTCCAACTAAGAGAAGTGAATATTGTCCAAGGTGAGGTATCTATCTATTGCGATTGTGAACTAGGGGTCGGCTCCACTTTGTGCTCTTTCCTCTACTTCCTCACAAAGGGAACATTATCGGAAATTTCTTTTTGTTCTCCCGCCTGTAAATTGCGCTAGAAATAAATTTGTCTGCTTTCTTTTCGGAACGTTTGTCAGCGCTCCTGGGCAATCTATCGACTCCGAGAGTAAACGGTGTTTAAGTATTGGGAAACTGAAAGTCGATCAATACATGTATGGTTACCTCTTCTAGAAAACACACTCTTTTTTACTTTCTCTACCGCTTACTCTAGCAAGTGCAGGAAGTACATTGCGTTCCAGCCAACACATATATAAGCAATCTGTTTTGAGGTTATCTGAACAAACAAAACTTTCAGCGTAACTAAAAAAAAGTACCTAGACTGATTCCAAAATTCGCATTTAAGTTCATGATCTCAAAATAAGTTATCTTCTGAATCGCTCTAAAACGATTTTCATTAAAACACCTCGTTAAGAGATTTTTAGGAAAATATCTTCGAGTTTCGTGCACGTAGCCTCTAAAATTATTGTCATTCGTGATGAATTCTGTATAATTTTTAACGCTCTAGAAAATAAAAAAAAAAGCTGATGTGTTGCACTCACATGACTTTCTCTACTCTTGTACTAACCATTCTTACAAACTCTTATACCTTTATCTTTTTCGTGTTGAGATAAACGTTTGTACAAATTATCTTAGTGTTCATTTCCTCGTAGGTGCAAGGGGAATACTAGAATACAGTAGGCATTGACCGATAGCCAAATATTTTAAAGCTTTGAGATCCCGTTCTCTTTACACACTTAACATATAAAAAATGAAGACGATGTTCCATTTCACGAAAGTTTTTAAGTTTTCCGAAATTCACCCACATATCTCCGAAATGGTTCACTCCACAAGAAAATTTATTCAGACATAAATTGTGTATTTTAGCAAGATTTACATTTTTTGTATAGTATGATTGGTCTATCTCTTACCGCTTACGAGTTATTCAAAAAGTCATCACGAGTAAAAAGGTCTATATAGGCTATAGCCAGAAAATTCAGAATATACATTTCATTTGTCATCAAATCAAATGTAGATCTCGCTAAAACACACAATTATTTATGTCCGAATAAATGTTTTTGTAGAGTGAACCATTTCGGAGAAATTCCTTATCATTTGTGTCAGTTTCGGAAAACTTGAAACTTTCGTGAAATGCAACATCGCTGTTTATTTTTTATATGCTAAGCGTGTAAAGAGAACGGGATCTCAAAGTTTTAAAAGATTTTACTATTGCTCAAAGCCTAGTGTATTCTAAATTCTCCTTACATCAACAAGGAAATACGCAATAAGATAATTTGTACAAATGTTTATCTCAACTAACACGAAGAAGATATAGATATAGGAGTTTGTAAGAATGGTTAGTACAAGAGAAGAGAAAGTCATGTGAGTGCAACACATCAGATTTTTTTCGTTTCTCCTTCCCTTCTTTCCATTGCAAGCGCTTGTTACCACGATGGAAACATTTGAATGCGGAATAGCTATGAAATTTATGGTTACATTCAGTTACGAAGTAAAAATCTATAGAAAGGCAATTAAAGATGTATTTTGGGAGGTGTCCATCAGCGTGTTGAACTTCGAGGGCTTACATTCAACCAAATACGTAAGACTCTTTCATTTTAAGTTAAATTTATATTTATTTGTTATTAAGTTAATCATTGTCTCAACTGGGGAATCGTTATTCTTCTCTCTCTTTCTCACGCACGCACGCACACACACACACACACACACACTCGCACGCACACACACACACACACACACACACACACGCACGCACGCACTTGGCTGCGCAAAGAGCACATAATTTCAAAACCATTACATAGCCAACCCTCTGTAAAGATTTGACCATTACTTAACACCTATTGTACTCCTTTAATCTTTATAAAGGAAATACGCAGTAAGACAATTTTATTTCTGTAAATGTCTGTCTCAACATGAAATAGATGCAAAAATAAATTAAAGTTAATTCGTAAGAATTAGTAGAGAAAATCATGTGAGTGCAGCACATCAGACCTCTTTTTGTTATTATCCATTTCCGAAGTATCCATTCATATTGGTTCAAATCATTCAGTAGTTTATCATTTCTGAAGTGCTGTCACCATTCAGTTTTATTGAAGAAGTCGAGTATGGGATTTTAAGACAGTATAGTATAACGGCCCGTGTATAAACATTTGAAATCGTCTCTGTGCCTTGTATCGCCTTTGCGCCTACAACGAAACATGAAATTAGTTTTGTACACCTTTGTCTTGGTTTACATTAAAGTTGTATAGGGGCGGGGATATGACTTTTTCTATGTATGAATTAACTAAGGCCTTTCCAACTGAGGTGCCGCCAGTGCCCCGACCGGCACTGAGAGTAGCACCGGTGCTGAGCTGGGCACCGGATAGATAGGGGAAGGAAAAGTGGCACAGGCAGCACCAAGAAGGTATTGTGGTAGCGGTAGTTACACCTGCGGTGGGATGAATGTTACGTTGACAACTTTCTTTTACTTTTATTTAAATTCATAATTGAAAGCATCTGTTCGCGTAGATAAGTTGGACCAAACAATGATATAAAGTTTAAGGCAAGTGCATGAATTTTAGAAAACCCCTGTTGTAAAATGTAATTAAATCACCGCTGTAGTGGTAGTACCTGTATTTTAGGATTGCGTAGCACTATCGTTTTTTCAGCTCTGTTTGGACATTTGATGGTGTTCTTTTCAGGTCGCTCTAAAAATGGAGTCGTGAAAATTTCAAGTTTAGGTACCACATCGTTAATTTCTTTGAATCGGGCACTGAATTCATCTTAGAAGTTGTGTAACGACATCTGGTATTTCTCATGGTTTTCGTAAGCACACAAATTTAATTATTTTAATAAAGGAAATTGCCAACATTTTCGTATTTAAATTGATTTTTAAATAGCAGTACGTACATGTTGAAAGCCTTAATTTTATCACACATAGTGCTAATCATTTTGTTTCTCCCCTTCAACGAAATATTTAAATCATGTTGAGAACTTTGCAATTCTTATTTTAGTTTAGCAGTTCGTTTCTTGCTTCGCCAACAATGACATCATAGCTTGAATCACTGTTGTCGAACGGTTGAAGATTCTATGCTTAAGATGACATGACAAATGAAGAATTGGGCTCTCCCTCCCTTATTGAGAACATAATGTAAATATTCCGACGAAGAATTAAACGACATTTTGTAACGAAGGAGAAATTATAATAACTGCTCCGCTAGGGAAAGAGATTGTGAGAGAGAATATGTTCTCTTACTGACTGTCGCGCCCCAGCGCTAAGTGCTCGAGTTGGAAAGGCCTGAGTTAACTGCTGTACAGTGTTTTATACATTAGATCACATGCTCATTTATACTTCCAGATTCTGGGGATGGTAAGGAATAATCTTGTGTATAGAAACATTTCCAAGCACCCCATCCAGCTGGTACCCTTCGCACAGCGGTCAGGTTATCTACCGACTGAGCTACGGGGCCAGCTTTATACAGCCATGGAAAACATTATTGAGCACATTAGGAGACCGCGTTGGAGCGCGGTTTACACAAGTAGACATATCCAACATCCAACTCAGCTGAGTTTATTGACATGCTCCATAAATAAATTATTTTTGTTCCTGATAAAGAAAGGGGCGGTGTAACAAACAGCCTATTTGTGTGTGCGACAGACGATAACATGTGGAACAGGATATCAATATATTCAGCTGCATGTTGGAAATATCGACTTGTGTAAACCGCACTCCAGCACGACGTGGGAAAAAAAACCCTTGCGCATCAGCCCTTTGCGGGCCGAGGCTTACCGCCCGGTCGATGCGTCCCCCACCTCTGCCCACTACAGGCGTCATGAGGGGTGCAGTACTGGAGGGTGGAACGTGGTCAGCGCCCATATCCCTCCCGGGCAGTTATGCGGCCTTCGCGACCTGAGGATGCTACTTCTTTATTCAAGTAGCTCCTCAATTGCCCCCCCCCCCCCCCGGGACCTAACGAGGCTGAATGCACCCGTCCCAGACATCCCAGCGGGGGGAAAATCCGCATGCTGTACCGGGGATCGAACCCGGATCCTCCGTGCCAGAGGCAACCGCGCTACCAGCTGCGCTACGGAGGCGTGGGAATATTCTGTTATTATGCGCTTAATCATTTTTCCCATAGCTTTATCTACAACGAAATGTTTAGATAGGTAATAAACTTAACCTCGATTAACAAAAAGTAGATAGAAGAATGAGTTTATGTAAGAACAGTTTTGTGTGTTGACAGCAAAAGCTGAATACACTAAGATATTAAGAAAAGTTTGTAGAAGAGTAGGTACCGAAATCTACATTTCCTATGGTTCTTTGTTATTCCGACTCGAATGTCGGAACAAATATACTTGTACATTTTCCGACAGTTTCTGTTCCGGTTTTCTTTAACTAGTTTATCAATGTTATGGCGCAGTGTCTAGGAAATTTGTTATTGAAGACTGCACTTCAGGTGATGATCTGACAAGATACTTTGGGATTTGGACTTAGGTAATTTAACAATCAGACAAAACACTGGCTGCTCTGTTTCACTTGTACTGGCGTTCCTATTTCCTTCGAGAGCGCTACATCTGACTGAACCTCCAGTTCCTTGTTCCTTGCTCACAGCGCCATTTATCTAAGCAACATGATATTACAAGGCTCTCGCCTGATGTCACACGAACTGATAGACTTGCTCTTTGTTCCAATACATCAAACCGCACACGTGCGTGGAGCAGAAGGGTCGTATAAATCAAAATCGGATTATAACGAAACATTTTCCCATAAAACCGACCCTAAATTTAACGTTCAATGAAACGAGACTTTCATCCAGCTTTAATTCACGATAACACCTTGTACAATTTTGGAAATACTCATTGTGATATTTTATATAAACATCTGATGTGTTGCACGCACATGACTTTCTCTACTCTTGCAATAACCATTCTTACAATCTCTTATTCCTCTATCTTCTTCCTGTTAAGATAAACATTTGCAGAAATTATCTTATTTATCTTCTTGTAGGTGCAAGGGGATTATGGGAATACAGTAGGCTTTCAGCGATAGGCAAATCTTCTAAAGCTTTCAAATTCCGTTCTCTTTGCACGGTTAACATTTAAAAAATGAATAGTGATGTTCCATTTGGCAGAAGTATTTCTTCAAAACTTACACAAATAAGGAGGAATATCTCCCAAATGGTTCACTCTACAAAAAAGTATATTCAGACATAAATTGTGTGTTTTGGCAAGATCTAAATTTTTGTATATAAGATTTGGTCTATCGCTTATGGTTTACCAGTTATGCAAAATGCATCCAGAGTAAATAGGACTACATGGGCTATAGCCAGAAAATTCAAGGTATACTTTTCATTTGTCATAAAAATATCTCAAACATATGGCATTGTAATCAAAATCGTTAGGGCCATTTTCAAGGAAATAAGAGTTTTCGAAAAATTGTTCATTAAAGGGTGGCTAGGGTGGAGCAATTTTCTTCAAAATCTTCGTGTCGCATCCTTGAAAGACATTAAACTGAAATACCAACTTTGGTTTTAACCGACTTGTCGTTTTTGAGCTATGCTGTCACAGTTTTCTAAAAATGTCGTGGTTTTTTTTTTTTTTTTTTTTTTTTTTTTTTTTTTAATTCAGGAGGCCTCAAGACATATTTCCGTTGAAATCTCGACATGTAATGTTTGGGTGGAATACAATACTTTCTCTACTTTACTAAACGTAGTAGAGAAAGTAAAAATAGATGTTGGTATGTATGATATTCAATAAACTCCAACTCCGTTGAACGATAACCATGAAAATTGCCACACCTAAATGTTTTTGTTTTTTTTTTCCAAGGAAAGGTTTTGCTATCCATTTAACTATGCAACGTGTTACAATCACAGGGTTTTCTGTAGTCACTTCTCTTTTACGTAACAGATTCATGTATCCGTCTCTACTCGCCCTTCAGCATACAATTCATTCATTTCGTATATTACCGAAATGGAAATACAACGTATTACGAGTACAATCACACGGTTTCTCTACTCGATTTTGTTCCTGTGGTATTTGTAGTTCAACAGTGCTTTTGCAGTGTCTTCCCGGTGTTTTTAGTTATTTTGTTTATTTTTTAGTTATTTATAGTATGCTCAGATTTTCAATTGAACTTTTTTGTTTGAGTGTATTAAGCAATACTTTTAAGTATCGTCAGGGAAATACAATGCTGTTGGGCAAGTCTAGAAATTGCTGGAATAAAACGTGTAACCACGGCAACGCCGGGTACTCCAGCTAGATGCAGTGGATATCAATATAAATATGCAAAACAGAAGTATATTCTGTACTTTCGACAAATCAATTGGATATCAAACTAAGGAAACGAGAGATAGAATTTTGGAAAGGGGATGAACGTTATCTATTAAAAGTCGGGTGAAATTAAATTTCTATTTCATTTGTGAAATCTTCAATTGCATTTGTTATTTAACATTTGTATGTCTATCATGTTTACTAAATGAGAGCACACTCAACAGGAATAAGTATATTAATTTTTAAATACACCAAAAGTTTAAATCGCCTTCTGACAGAAAAATAGGGCTGTTTATTTACTGAGCTCGTGTGTCGTGGTGAAGGTCGCTGAGAAACACTTAGTTCTGGTAGCAATAGTTCACCTAAAAGGGGAGAGTTTTATTTGCAACAAACCACGACGATGCGTACTTCTCTTATTTATAGCGGCCATTATCACACATGTGGAAGCATCTGTTAGGGGGCCAGGGAAGGAAACTCTCTCATGACACATATGGGGCAGAATGATTGACGCTGTGATGTTCCTTGTTCCTTCCCGTTAGTATGGATTCAAGACGCTGCAGAACGAATCCAGGAATAGCAGTAAACTTGCTCGACTTCCGGCTGTTAAAGTTTGGTCACGCTCTTGGGATTCGAATAACGGATATTTAGCTTTCCGTGCCAGCGCATTTCAGCTGAGAAACGGTGACTTGCAGTCATTTTCCTAATGTTCTGCCTTTAACCTCTGTGTGACTCGGTTGAAAGAGCATTAATGACCTTCAACGAGATCCTTTGGTGTCAAGTGACCGTCAGAAAGCAGAATGCAGCTCTTCAAAGAGTTTGCAACAATGCTAAATAATATAATTACATCATTATAAGTTTAATTGTGATACTATGTTGTGGACATTTTCATTGTTGCATTTTAACATATTATGGCAGTTTTGGTTTTTTTTTACACCTCCGACGTAATACGTGAATCGCCACCACAACTAAAATATACATTTGTTCTCGTTTAGTTATTAGTAAGGTAGAGGTTGACTCTCCGCTGCAGTTAACGTTCGTCTATTTCGGATACAGTAGCTTGCTGCAGCCGATAAGTAGCACCTTTAAACCTTCTTCTTTCATTACACAGTGTAAACAAGCACAGTATAATGCCTAAAATGCCCTAGTTGCACATGCAAAATCAAACCTGCAACCTTATGGAAAAACCGCCCGTTAGTTTCAAGCATAGAGGTCGCGGGACCTTTAATTCCATTTTCTATTTAATATTTCTCCTTATTGCATATTTTTCTTTAGAAATACTACAGGAACAACAACAACAACAACAACAATAATAATAATAATAATAATAATAATAATAATAATAATAATAATAATAATAGTAATGGTAATAATAATAATAATAATAATAATAATAATAATAATAATAATAATAATAATAATAATAATAATAGTAATGGTAATAATAATAATGGTAATAGTAATGGTAATACTAATAGTAATAATATGTAGTAATAGTAATATAGTGGTGTTGGTGATGGTTGTGGGTGGCGGTGGCGGTGGCGGTAGTAAAATAATAGTAATGATGATATTGTATTTCGCTGTTATTTTTGCCTAATCTTAGCGAACATGAAATAATGTTAGGATATTATGATTGCCTCCATTGTGTAGTGGTGCAATGTGCGACTACTGATCCGGAAGTTCGGGTTCGATTTTCGACTTTTTTCAGAGAGAAAGAGAGAGAAACAAAGACAGGGGAATAATATGGCAGAATGTAATTTCTTGCTTGTTCAGGTTAGTGGGTGACATGAGAAAATCGACTCGGGGTTCGCAGTGCGAGGGAACATTGAAAGAGGCTGCTGCCAGAGTTTCAGTAGTAGAAATGGGAAAATGGGAAGCATAATAACATTATGGGATAGCTTTGTTCGAAACTTAGTCCTCAGCAAGCATTACGCCAGTTGGATTATTATAAAGATACTAGAAAATTTAACTAAGGAAAACTGGCAGGGTATGCAACTCATCACCCCATCCATTGACGCTACGCTCCTGTCGTATAAGGCCAACCACGGGCTGTCCGAGGGGTTGGCGGGGACAGACGAAGAGATGGACGTAGCTTCTTGTACAGCTTGTCTAAAACATCCTGACACTCCGTATGCGCGAGTGAGGAGAAATGCGGGGAAGTGTTTAGGGTGGTGGGGGAACAAGTGACTAGACGGTTATCAGAACTTGAAGGCAATCACATATACAACACATGAACTTACCACTCTCACGGCAGCTGGAAGACTGACCCCCACCTCTTTTATATGCCAGCGGACTGGTCACTGCTATTACACATCTTTGCTTCGGGAGTGGGGGAATGTCAGAACGTTTTAGACAAGCTGTAGGTATTAAAGTACGTAGCTTAAATGAAGGCTTATCAGTAGGGCTCGGAAGTTCATGCACTAAAAACACTGAAATATGCATGCCAATATGCTCTTAAAAACCTGAAAATATGCCAAGAAATATGCACTATTTAATTAAAACAATTAATGTCCCTTTACAGTAGACAAGTTAGTATAAATAATAAATAAAGTTACCTTAGTCCTTAGAGGTTGAAGCAGAAGTGGTCCCGCTGCTAGTATTAACTGCTAAATTGCAGTTCACAACCAACATTTTGCACAAATTTTCAATTGTAAAACATCGTCTGTTGTCTCGCAAAACACTTTTGTAACGTGAAAAACTTCTCTCCACGTCACAAGATGTTATCGGGGCATATTTAAATGATGTTAACTGCTTCACTGAGAGAGCGAAGTCTCTTGGTGTGGTAGATGGTTTTCTATCGAGAATGTCTCAAATATCGCACATCTGTTTATAACCAGAATTTTCTGAAATTACATAATTCACTTTTTCTTTCACTTTTATTCCTATGCTACCAGGAATCGAACTTAGATCACATTGTTTTTTCAAAGACAGTAAGTGATTCATGCAAAGGAGATCCCACAGCTTCCAATGCCGTTATGGCTGTTGGTAAGTAAGGAAAATGGGCAGATATGAAACTAATCCTCTTTTAATCCAGTGCCTGACAGAATATTTTGCAGTTTCTATTGATGAAGCATCTTTTGAGTCCAATGCATTAACAACTTCTTCTACTATTTCTATGTGCTCAGCATAATATAAAACCTCATCGACCCATGTTCCCCATCGAGTTAACACTGGTGCCGGAGGAAGTCGGATATTAGGTGCTGTTGATCTAAACAACTTAAGGGACACTGGGGGTGAAACTTGAAAGTTCCACATTTCTTGATAGTTGTTTCTGAAATTTTTACTGTGTGTGTGTATTTTGTATGAGAATAGGAGGTAGGTACACCGAATTTCATTAAAACTGGATAATTCGTTTATGATATATAAATTATTTTATGAATTTAATAGGCACAGTTTCAAAATGTAGCTCGCGTCTATTGACTTTTAAAAATTCATTTACATTGGCAGAACTGGTACTCTAAAACATGGGTAACAATTGTATGAAGAGATAATTCAAATACGTTTGCTGATTATGCTGTACATATTTTTTTAATATCAAAGAAAATTTAATCTTTAAAATTGATTTTTTTTCATACAAAAAATGTTTTTGGAATTCATGTTAATGATAACATCAATATTGAATCATAGCTTTGTTTAGCTGCTATTTATGAATACTTTTGGAAATTTTCATTGAATTTGAAGCAAAACTCAGGCGCGACCTTCTTTTGGAATATGCAGAAATGCATTTTTAGAAAAACAGGCTTTTATATAGGAGTATCCTGTGTATGTTAAGGGAAGAGCGCTATTTGAAAGGGCCGTAATAACCACATGGAGTGGGGGATATGAAAAATGTTAGCTGATCCAAATGCACAGGTGTCCCAGGAACATTTTAAGGTAAAAAAACAATTTTCGACTTTTTGACAATTTTGACCAAAATTTCACTCCCAGTGTTCCTTAACTCTTTTAGGAGATTTAAAAAAAATTCTCTTTGTACTGGACACAAATCTATCTACCAATGGGAAATAATCACGTATTGTCTCAGAAATGCGATGAAGAGCGTGTGCCAAACAAGTTATATGAACTAAATTAAGAAAAATGCCTTTCAGAGTTTGTCCTGATTTTACCATATAAGAACCTGCATCAGTAACAAATAAAAGTAAGCGGTCGTATTTGATTCCACACGGCCTTAGTAATTTCAAAGAGTCCATCACAAACTGGGTCACAGTTACATTGTCAGTGCCCGACAATTCGCACCCATTTAGAGTATAAGGTGTAGTCTTTTGTTCATTATTTAAAGCGCCCACGATTATATTCGCAATAGAATGGCGCTCAAAATCAGGGGTTTCATCAACAGACAACCATACAAACTGAACCGCTAAGTCATTTTGCATATTTGACAATACGTTATTATAACAATGTCCTACATAAGTCTTACGCAGTGTACTTTCTTCAGGCACATGTTGTCAAGTGCACTTGACAAGAAGGTTGATATAGGTTTTTAAATGTCGGTTTATTAATTTTGAACAAGGGAATATCAGCAGCTAAAAATGCATGGCACAAGTCATAGGAAAATTCAGTAATCCTACTTCCTAAATACTCTACTAGCTGCTTTTGAACAGGTTCTTCGTTTGCAAATTTTCTGATTAAATTCTCCTTATGCTTTGCTGGTTTATGTGCTGAACTATTTGAAATCTTTTCTCACTTCCTACATTTTACTCACATGCTCCACAAAACAGTACCCTATTATCTGTAGATATTAAATCACTCGAAAACTCTTTCTGTAAATTAATTAATCTAACACTCGAAGTTGGTTTTATTTTCGGCATTTTATGCTTTTTAACATTTTATGCGCCTAATTTAATTTGGTGGGAACCAGTTCACAACACTGTTACGTTTGAAGACCACGACGTAACTAGTGGTGGGCAGGCAAGCATTGACCTGCACTTTATCTTATAAACGTCTCTGATAACACACTGATTGTTCTCTACTCACCTGCATAAATAATGAAGGGATGGAAACAGGGGATTCACTTCATGACAATATGACTCAACATTAGTTCTCGCCACCTCACGAGCTGTATCATGTGCGATACTACCAATATGAAAAATATTATACAGATGGGGGGGGGGGGAAAGAAAAAAAAACCATAAAGACCATTAAATATGCAAGATAGGGGCTATAATATCGAAATCTTTGCGAGTTGTATCATCATGTGCAATACTAGCAACATGAAAAATATTCTCCAGATGGAAAAAAAGAATAAAAAACCATTAAAATATGCAATATAGGAGCTATAATATTGAAATATTATGCATTTATCAAAATCAAGAAAATATGCAGTTATATGCACCATAAAATCACGTCCAAATAACTGAAAATTCCATAATTCGTGCACATAATGTGAAAGCATACATTTTTAACCCCTATGAAAAAACATGCAAATGCATGAACTTCCCAGCCCTATTTATCAGCCTTGTTTCTCTGGTTGTACGTTTGGGAATCGTGAGTACTGTTCTTTGTTGACCCGTGTTATTACTTCAAGCTCGTAGGAGATTGTGCCTTGGTACTTTGTTAGTGTCTAGCTCACTATAATAATACAAGGTTTGTATCGCTCTGTTCTGTTCTTGTGTACTTTTAATGTTCTATATTAGAAGGTTAGCAACCGACTCATCTAATGAATACCGTAGAATATTTGCATCTGCATTTTCTCAAGGCAATGCTGAAGAAAAGCCTGCAGTGAAATGCATGGGTAAACCTACGCCAAACGTTAATATAACTCAAACATTAAGACCAAAACTAGAGCATTATATAGGAAGTTCAATTTCTGAAGAATACGAAAAGCATCATTGGTTGTGTCTGAGAAGTGAGTAGCACCCTGTGTTGTTTTCCGTGACGGCTCTTTGGCAGACTCGAGAAGAACTCCGAGTCATGTTTGGGGCTTTGTGTTTGATGGACTTGGACTTCCTTAGAGAAAACAAAATTATATACCGTTCAGTGAATCTGTCAAACTGCTGCGAGTGCTAACTATGCCGACGTCTAACGCAAAAAAAAAAAAAAAAAAAAAAAAAAAAAAAAACGCTTTCTCCGAGAGAGAGAGAGAGAGAGAGAGAGAGAGAGAGAGAGAGAGAGAGAGAGAGCGCACAGAGGACTGATTGTGAGAACTGGCAATGCTTTCAATAAAGCAGGAATTTGTGATGAAGATTAGTGACTTTAACGCAAAAGTTATTCATAAATGTTGAAGGTCAAAGGGGACGAGAATCGTTCGTGTATAGATAGGTAGTCACGGCTATTCTACGGCTACCACCTAACTTTTGATCCTCTTATCGCCACTGATTTATCACATGATAAGCCGTGATTTTGCGCAATAAAATTATACATATAAGGGTATGTTAAGGAGTTAGTTATCGAGTGAGATGGCTCCGCAGCTCCCATGCTGGGGAGGCCTGGGTTCGGCTTCTGGCGTGGCTTCTGGGACCATGGGTTTTTCGTTTTTCCTGGTTGGCAAGACGAATGCTGGGTGGTTTCCGTTCTACCACGATTTTGTTTCTCTTATTTCCTATGATAGCGCTTCCCCTTATGTGTTTGAGGGTGTGAAATATCGGTTGTGGTGGGATAAATGTACCGAATACTTGCTCTTTGGTAAGTTGTTCTGAGCTCTGACACATGACAGCCTCCTCCGAGCCGTCTGAAACTGGGTCGGTCTGGGTGGCTCAGTTGGTTAGACGCTGGCCTACTGATCCCAAGGTCGCGGGTTCAAATCCGGCCCAGATCGATGGTTTTAAAGTGTGCTTAAAAACGACAGCCCCATGTCAGTAGATTTATTGGCATGTAAAAGAACAAAATTCCGGCACACTGGCGACGCTAGTGTGATCCTGGCAATTGACAGCCTCAGGCGGGTCGAGTTCTTCTGTGAGCAGCCCGCAGGAACTACTGCACATGACGGGCTGCCTGGGACCTTAGACTTTTGGCGTTCCTTAGCAGGCTCATCCACTTCTACTGGGACTGCTTTAGTCGAGGTGCAAGGGTTTCCCTCGGATGGAAGCTTCATCTAGTCTTTCTTCAATCTTCAATGGCCGGAGGCATAGTGTAGTGGTACCTAATAGTAACAAGAAGAGTATTATCAGAAACCGGCTTACATCATCTTAAAGATTTTCAAAACATCATCGGAATGCATCAAATGTAAGCAGTTGCACAAAAACAAAACCTAATATGTTCAACTTAAACTTATGTCATTGCTATAGTGGGTGAAAAAGCCAAAATCAGCCCGTACGTAGCTACCCAGCAATGCATACAAGTTTCTTCGCTTTCTATGTCAATTATTAAATACACGAATGTTGTGTTACAATTCTTGAAGATGATCTAAGTCGGTTTTCAGGAGTAGTGGACTTGTAATTATCCAAGTGGTGCCAACGTGCCTCCTACCATGGTTGTTTATAGAAAGGTCAAGTCAAGATTTAGCTTCCAGTCTCGAATAAGTCCACACTGTGTTGCTATACTGGTATCAATCAGATTGGAAAGGATTTTGAGTAACGTGAGACATTCTATCAATATTTGGAGGGACTGGTCGCCTGGAGGCATTGTGCAAGGAATAAGGCGCGGAGTAAAGACAGTTAGAAAATTATTACGAAAAATATGCCGAAAGCTTAATGAAGACAGAAATTAGCTGCAGCACTTGCGAATATTCGCAGATAGCATAGACGAGGTTCGTCATTGCCGGGGGAATGCCTGCAAGACAGGCTACTGCAGTGATTCCATTTCAAGGAATTTGATTTTACGGGAATTTAGGGTGTGGTTGCCAAATTGCGCCATAAAAGTGCTCCCTAGAGTCTCTGTTGATTCCCTCCGTTGTAAAGGTCGGCGAAAGGCTGCAGCTACACCCACATACATTATTAATGCCACCACCTCCAACAATGACTTAATAAACTTTTCTTTTTTAGGTTAAGGTTTCCTTATCACTGCAACAACCAAGCAACACAAAGAAAAGAACATTTTGTTGATGGAATTGAGCATTTTTGAAAAGAAAGTGTGAGAGCTACATTGGTCTACGGGTTTTTGCAGAACCGTGTGAAGGGCGCCCTCTTTACATGTAGGTACTGGAATTAATAGAATAGTTTTCCACTGCACTCCGCCCATGGATCACAGTTACGACCCTTTCTAAGCAAACCACGAATTTCACTAATTAATCCTATGGGACTTTAAACTTTACTAAGGCTGATACTTTTCAATGCTGGATGAGTAATTGATGCTCGCATGTACTCGTATGAGATGCCATAAAATAGAATATATAATGCCAATGACTAATTTTTGGGATATGTATTGTCACCGCGCCCGCCGCATCGGATTGCCTACACTGGGGAGGGGGGATCCAGCCAGTCGCCTGCCTGGCCTGACGACCTGCCGCCGACAACAATAGGAGCGTACGAGACAATAGCTATTACATGGCGGTGCGGTTTCTGGACCGTTCCGCCACAGGCCGCCGACAACAATAGGAGCGTACGAGACAATAGCTATTACATGGCGGTGCGGTTTCTGGACCGTTCCGCCACAGGCACTCCCGAGTATTCTACCTCCAGAACTTTCCCTCTGTCTAAGGACCTATATAAGTCGCTGCCAAGCACCGGGCAGCAGGGAAAAAGACGTATACGAAGCGTTGAGGAGTCGTGCCGACTAGCAGTTCTTATTTGTGATTCGGCAGTTGTTCTGTTGCTCTGAGCTTGTACAAAAGTAATCTAAGTGTAACGTTAGCACTACGCTAACTGACTAAAAGGCAATAAAGTGTGAATAGCAGTAACTGGTGTTTTCTTCATTTGTTACACTCCGTTAGTATATGTCATATACACATTTATTCTTTTATTCACTTAACCTTACGTTGAATTTTAGTCCAGGAATGATATCAAATTATGCAAAAATGCTTAGTTAATAAGACCGGCAAACAGCGTTCAATTATGGAAGAACAAACCACGAGTTTTCAGACCAGTTCATTAGATGATGCACTTATATTTTGGAAAGGTGTAAACGTCGGTTTTTGTTTTGTTCTTCTATTTCACATCTTTCTTTCATCTAAAGCCATTTCGGCGGCTTTACCTTTGGAACAATTGTTTGCTCATCCACAGTAAGGTTCTCTCCTTTGCTTTCGTGTTAATCTTCAAGTGCGTTTACTTTAAATTTTCTATCGAAACAATGTTACACACACACAGTTTAATCGGGACTGGGAGAACTTCGTTCATTTTCCTTTGCCATAGACGAAACCACTGATATTAAAAATCCATTTACATATGATCTTTCGGTGGCCCAAGATGAATTCAACTGGAATTAACCTTCGAAATAACACGCCATTTCGCAGTTCAGTAAAACTTGGTTTGGGTTTGTCACATCAATGCCGAAAACCTTTCCCAAGCTGCACCTTTTTGCAAGTAAATTACTGGCCATGTTTGGTACTACTTATCAGTGTGAACAACTGTTTAGCATATTGACATTGAACAGGATCCTACTGCGGATAAACACCTTCGTTATGTTCATTAAGTTCATCTAGCTTGCAGCCGGACATTGAAACGCTAATATTTAAATAGAAACTAGCAAGGATACCAACCGTGTAAATTAGGGGAGTGCCATTTGGACTATGCCACTATGTAATAAAATGTACATTGTAAACAATTTCAAAACACTTCGTTTAAATTATAACTTTTATCTTTGAGAATACAGTATAGAAAGTTTTGCATGTCTTTAGTTGTATAAGGGAATTGCATAACAAATATTGTATAACGAAACAAAGGTAATAAACATGTTAATTCTACCGAACTGCTTTTGTCAACTTAAGGTTTGGCTAGAGCTACCACATCAGTAATATGGCGAGAGAGTTGTTTCTCACAAAATGTCAATATGAGCCGCCTACGTCCTTCGCTCATTCTCTAGTGTCATTAACTATCTTTTTGCTTTTACTGACCAACTCGAGTTCAAAAGTATGCATTTGATTACGTCGCAAAAGACGTTCCACCCGAAACCCGAATGGCCGTTACTGCGGTACATGTCGCCTATTGTTTACTCACCAGATAGAAGAAAACCGGGAGTGGTGATTGTAGGGGTAAAGCATTTCACACTTGCAGTGCTCATCTTGCCGGCCTGCCCTAGAGCATCGGTGTCAAGGTTATAGCGCATGGGCCTATGTTACTCACTTTCGCGTGCCGGCGTGCTAAACTGAACAGAGATGGTGACATTGCGGTCTATGAACAGTAGTGTCGACACAAGGCATCATACCGCTTGGCTATGTGTCTTCGCAGGCCACTGGGACTGGAGTATACTGATGCATGCAGAGGACTGAATGAGGACCAGTGGTGGACAAGACTTGCATTATGTATGCATATATTTAATAAATGAAAATAGATTATATCATCACAGAACAAAAATTCTCAGCTTTCTCCGTAACGCACCAAAATATAACTTGGATACTGTTATCTTCAATAGCAAGTCATCAAGTCAGAATATATGCTTATTATTAAAACACTAAATTACAGATTCTGGTTGTAATAGAAATAATATTGTAGGACAGTAAATCTCAAGTTGCGGTTGTCGTCACATTCACTTGTAGAATGTAACTTAGTTACATCTGGTTAAACATTACTAATACTCGCAAATCTAATAGTAGTCACCAGATTCTTATCGGACAGTTTAGCCCTTAATCTTGGCTATGTTAGCTTCATGAAAGGGGGGAGAGAGAGAGAGAGAGAGAGAGAGAGAGAGAGAGAGAGAGAGAGAGAGAGAGAGAAAGAAATACTGTTCACATGCGTAGGTGCTGGCGAGCATTGTCATTATTTGCGCTCCAAATTTGCTAATATTGGGGTATTGTATACTGTTCAAAGATTTGTAAAAAGCAATTACATCCAGTTCATTGTACGCATGCTTTAATAGCGTTGTAATCCTTTGCTGCGTACATGGTTACTGTCAGTTGTCTTAGCTACAGCTACAGTTGGTTCACCAGCTCATGGTCCCTTCAGAAATACGAATCAGTACATCAATAAATAACTCTAGATGCACAGCGATATTCGAAGCTGGACTCATGCTACTGAATGAGCTTAACATTACGTGCAACCAGAGGCACAATTCCAGCTTCGAATATTGCTGTGTACCTAGACTTATTTACTAATGTATTGACTTCCTGGCGTTCCTGGCAGCTGGTGAACAGGCTGTACACGTGCTTTTGCGGCCCATATCCCTGCTCTAGAGCTATTGACAATTCTTCTTTGTCGATGAAAAGCTTCTCGAACCCAGCCGGAAGATTAAACTGCGACATTGAAAACAATAGACCGTGAAAATCACTGAACGGAACTGATTACTTTTAGTAATTTCCTCAGCATAACTATTAGTATGCAGTCGATTGCTAATTATTACAGATGTCTGTTTCTTAGAACTGAGGGTATATTCGCAATGTACCATCAACTGTTTGTTATAGTGAAGTTGTGGTGATGCAGTTTTCAGACCTAAAGAGGGCACTTACAGTTTGCTTTGCGCGTATCCACAGTGCGGGCCGCGCAAGATTTTATTGATCTAAACTGCTGGCCGCTTTCATTTAGAACATCTGCTCCTCTTAGCCTGTTATGCCTCACAACTAAGGTCGATAGTTCTTCATCCTGCTCTTTGACGCACCTTCGCTAAATGCCCAGCAATGTCCTAACTTCAAGCCAAGTGTGCTAATCCCATACAGCGCTGGAAAAACAACGTGGCAAACATGTTTATCGGCAGTTAACAAGAATTCAATATGGCG
>CM060967.1:80453875-80488875 GCA_030765045.1 Tenodera sinensis
GCAGCATTCTAGGAGCAGTGGGGTGTAAATATCTGTTGTGGAATCTTGGGAGACCACCTTGTAGAACCATTATTCTTCGAGGGGCATCTAACAGGAGCACGCTACCTGGAATTCCTCTGTAGCTCACCCCTTATTATTAGGAAATGTGCCTCTGCAGGAGCGAATGACGATGTGGTTTCAACACGATGGCACTCCTCCGTATCGGTCGAGGATCGTCTGCAATCATTTGAATGCTGCGCATCCTGGTCATTGGATAGGAAGGCAAGGACCAGTCTCCTGGCCTGCCAAATCACCTGATCTGATACTCCTTGACTTCTTTCTCTGGGGTTATTTAAAAGAACGAATTTATGCAGAGGAGCTGGACAATCCAGAAACCCTTCCTCAGCGTATTACAGTGGCTTGTAGATCTGTTCAACTCTGTGTATAAATGATCCTTATTTCAATTGCACCTACCTATAGGTATGCTTAAACAGCTACCTAATTGTAGTTCACCAATAAAGAAACACCAAACAATGCCATAAAACATAAATGAAGCAATAAAAATGAATATAATAAGCGTTTTCAGAATAATAATTTGCAAATTGTGAGGATTGCACGGTAAAAAAATAGTACATGCAGGTGATTCGAATCATCTTCACAGCAGACAGATTACTTCGGAGTCTTGCGCCCGTTCCAACTGAGCTACCTAGTAACGTGTGAGGTAAATATTCCGTTTAAGATGTAATACTCGCTGGTTCCAGTGAACATTTGCAGAAGTGCAAACGTCAGCTGTCTAATTACGAATATATTAAAAGCCGATGTGATAACATCTATATTAGCACTAATTTCTTTGAGTGTTAAACATCCATGTTAAATACGCGGGTAGAACCTAGTAATGTGGTCGATGTTTTCATGTTGGAGTATAAAATGCGGATTCCATAAAACTCGAGAATAAGGGGCAGCAGACTCACCTGGTATATATAATTTTATGATTAAATCTGACCTTATATAAAGGTTTGTCATGTGACACAGAATAACTTTCATGTGTTTGAAATGAATACATAAAAAGGTTATTAAAAAAAAAAAAAAAAAAAAAAAAACAGCGACAAAAACCAAAGTTTTTGTTAGTATATGGTACAGTTAAATGATTATTTAATTTATGTTTTAGTACTTTCAAATTTAAATGTTATGGTTCCCATACAAATGATTTCGGCATATTGCCACAGAGTATTTTATTCTCGTTAGGACAATGTCCTGTAGCTGTTTAGGGAGCTTATATTGTTGTCTCCATTGCACAAATGATTTTGGTATTGTGCCCATTGCTCCGAAGAATAGGCCTGTGACCACGATGTTGCTGATATTATATGAGGCACTGAAGAATGGAATTGTGGGCTCATATATTTTCTTCTTTTTACGATCCACTTCTGCTGTCTGGTCTAAGGATGTCTCGAACCTCACTGTGGGATCTAAGATCTCAGCTGTCCCTTTCTTCCTGTCGATAGCAATGACATCAATTCGATGGTTACTGCTACAGTCGGCCACACAGTGTACTTCTTCGTGGACTTCTAATCCTGTGCTTCGCAAAGCATTGGCAAGCAGAGTTCTTATGGTGTTGTGACGCTTTATTCGCAGCAGCTCTCCCTGAGGACAATTCCCGAGTACATGCGGTAAAGTTTCTATCTCACTGCAATGTCTGCAGTGTCTTGTACCCGTGGAGCGTCCCGGAAGTGAACGTACTGGAACCACCATAGCTGTCATCTCCAACATGTCATGCCATTCTGAGCTGGATAATCCATTACGTTTCAAAATCCAAGTGTTGGCAGCAGGAACTTCGCCAAAGAGTGCCACTCCTCTTCCTTTCTGAGGGTATGCACACCAGGCTTCAAACTCCTGGCATCTTAGTTTCTCCTTAAGTTGTTTAACAGAGTTTGTGGAGGACTCCTGGTATATGCAACTCTGCGAGGCATCGAGTTCTTATGGCTGCAAAATTGCGAACAACGTTTACATGTTCATCGTCTAATTTTTCAAGTTTGGTGTTAATATTTAATTGTTGAAGATAAGCTTCCCAAGTTGCACGTATTATTGATAATCCCTTAAACTTTGTACTGGTGTACATCATACTGTTCGGGGTGTCATTTGGTAGCCTTAGGATTTCCTTTACAGCACTTTTGATCATTTTATCAGCTTTCTGGAGCCATGCCTTTGGAATTTTCTCTATTGGAACCGACTGGAAAGGATAGATCAAAGTGGGCCCAATAAACTGATTTATAACTGTAAGTTTTTGACTAGGCTGGAGCAAGTGAGTAGAAGTAAGCCGAAATGTAATTATTTATAATGTGTGACTATTCCGTAATTGAAACAGCATTAAAATTACGATGTCCCGCACGCCTTTCCTCTTCCCCGCTGTGGCGTCACACGTTCTACTGGCCGTCGGGGAGCATGTGAGCTGAATGAGCTGACGTCACAGCAGCGATACCTGTCTTCCCCTGGTTTATTGCTTCCAATTAGACTGGAACCTTTTTCGTTTGCTGTGATGTTATTTTCAGCTGAATAGGATGGATTATAGCTTCTTTCTGCAATCAATCAGCATCCATGGATAGAGCATCTTTTCATTTCCTCCATTCTTGGCGCCAGTTGTTTTGAACAGTTCCGTTTTAACTGCTAAGTTACAGGAAATTACGAATTGATGTTTTATTGAAATGCATCGAAGCTGAGTTCGGAGCCCAGCATATTATTGTCCAGGATTTGCCTACTTAGGAAAGGGGAAACTTTGAAGGCATTTCCATAAGAAACAATGAACTTATATTTGAATCTCTGAGATACTCGTGTTATTTATAGATTCGCCTTTTTGGTTTCTCTCAAGAGTCTTGACCAGCTCAGGCACGCATTTGTATTTCAGTGAATTTAATGGGAATATGTTTCTAAGATACGAAAAAGGAAAATCTCTTACATGTATTCAGGAATAATGGAATTTCAGAGTTAAAATTATGGCATTTAGTTAAAATATTTGTCATAGGGAAATATTATAACCTGAGAGTTTACGAAGGCGTATTTTATATTATTCTGGGTGGTGAACTAGATTTCGAACCTAATTTTTAAAAAGTTGCTAGTTTACTTTGACTCGGAGAAGATAACCATCGAAAAATTTGCCTAACCATAGTTTCAGTGAGCTCCCATAGTGGTGTGGGTAGATATAGCGTGGATAGAAGATCCAATCTTGATGTGAGTAAAGCGAATCGATTTTTTTTGTTTGTTTCTTTTCCATGCCCTGAATAGATAAATTTTGCAGTATTAAGCTTAATAGACCGTGGACTCAATCACCCAAGAGCACTCTCATAACTTTTCTACTTTTGTACGATCTATTCCCATTCTGGTAGTAGGATTTTGGTATGAATCGTCAACCATGGTGCAATACCATAACCTGAATCCCCTAATAATATTGTACTGTCAGTATTATTGGCCATCGAAGTGTAGACGCCTGCATTTTTCCATATGCTGGAATCATGTATAGAACCGGGCCGTCTAGCAACAACTCTTGTATGTATTTGATTTCCGGTGCACCTGATTCTAGAAGGTCCTTTCCAGTTAATGTACTTACCGCCGTGTATATTTGGCTTTCTTATTAGCACGTGAGTACAATCTACTGCACCAATAGCATCAGGGAATGTAAATTGTTCTGGCCATTCCCTTTGGCATCCCAAAGAGCGGCAGAAGGGAATTGTACCCATCCATCCCTTGATAGCGTTCACAACTTCTCAGAAATTATTTTTTAACGCAGCTTGAGTAACGCCAACACCGACATGAAAACCAGGATCTCCTGTTTTAAAAACTTCACATTTTTTCAGCGTTGCTGAGAGTTCCAACGAGCGTTTCGTTTGACTCTAGAAGAAAATGTTGAGCAAATCAGTGTTTTCTTTTTTAAATCTGTATAACTACTTATATTTACTCATATGAGACTCCCTGCGCCTTGTATAAAATTTTACTTTCCACTCAGGATCCAGCATCATGAATTCTGTCATCGTAATGAATTTAAAGTAAGCAAGCTGAGTTAGCTGCTCAGGAGATCGGAAGATACGAAGTAATTGTCTTGCTAAGAGCGAGCAGTGGCTTGTTTTTTATTGATACCAATTCTTGAGCCGTTGCTCGGTTATCAGCGAGCAGCAGTAGTTCGCTTGGAGGTTGAGGAAATCTTTTTTATACGAAAGCAACCAGCGGCTTGGAAATAGCAAATTCTTGCTTTTATTTATACCAGCCATTTGAGCCTTGTTTAACAGCTGTCTTATCTTCGCAGTAAGGTAACATGTGTCCATTACAGAGTAAGGATTCACCACATCTTACTGCGAGTTGTCTCTGCTTAAAACAGATACCGGCTTGCATATTGTGGGACCGAGAGATTAGAGCGTAATTTAAATAAGGATTTCTTGTTGTACAGTCGCAGTGATTTTCACTATAGGTCAAGCACAGCAGTGATCTAGCTTTTTCTCATGGTCAAACCTTATGAGATGTAATTGAACCTGTAATGACTCTATTTAACCCAACTAAGGGGAGGGAAGGAAAAAGCAGATAAAAAGTTACTGAAACATGTAATACTATACATTCAGACGAATCCTGTCAATGACAGATTCCCATATATTGGTTTTATAGTACAGCATCTACTCATATAAAATAGTTTATTTTATCCACGTCACATTGCGCACTATGTACAGGGTATCCTAAAAACACTGACAACACTTAGTATGTTGTGCGGGACGTCAAACTGGTCGGTTTTCAAATAGAAATCCCTGTGCGGAAATGCACGGTTTGGACGCCGGAGAGCGTCGAAGTGTAAGATGGGTGTGCGTTCAGATTTCATCAATAAACTGAAGATCGAGTTGTGTACATTATAAACGGGCTTCTAACTGAGTAGCTGTTACGTCATTGCAGAGCCTATATCGGCGGTGCACATAAACCAATACCTATGGTAGGATTTGAAGACTTTCAGTCGTTCTGTGGATTCGAGCCATAAATTCCTCTTCTGACGTTACAGGAGTGTCATACACCATACTCTTCATACGATTGCACAGAACATAGTCGAAAAATGTTGAATCTGACCACCGTGCTGGCCATGGAACTTGTTCCACCTCTACCAATCCATCGATTTAGATATGCGACGTTGAGATGATTCCGCACATTTATATCAACGTGTGGTGAAGCTCAAGTCGGCCATTTCAGCAGTTGTGCATTCATCGTAAATAATGTTATGTACTGGAAACTACACAAGCGTAGCGTAGTAAGACTCTATGGAGGAATTTGATGCATTCGCAGGAATACTATTATGCTCAGGTCGTACATCCCGGTACATACATGGCTTAAGGTTGCATACCTTACGTATTAAGATACCAAAACGAATTGTATTAACAAATTGTGACAACCGTTGGTTCTCAAACTTGGACACTCTCCAGCGTCCAATCATGCATGTCCGGATAGGGGCTCCTGTGTGAAAACAGATCAGTTTGGCATCTCGCACAACATACTAAGCGTTGTCGGTGTTTTTTGGAACACCCAGTATAACTTAGGAATGGTTTAAGATTAAACAAGAAGCGCCTGCTTAATCTCAACATTGGGATACATCATTCAAATGTTAATTCATGGGAATAAGATAGAAACCTAAGAAAGGAATGACATGAAAAGAATTACAAAATTTCAAACAGTTCGTTAGATCAGTGGTATTCAACCTTTTCTCTTCGCGAGCCCCCCAAAGAGGATTTTCTATTCCAGCCTTTACTCCTGGGCTTAAAATTATCCTTAATTGAATATACAAATAAGTATATCTAAAATACGAGTAGATTAAAACTTTTGTAACTTATTAAATACCTACTAAAAGGAGGTTTAAGCTGCACAATAAATACACGAACTACGTTACAGATAGAACACACAAAAATATGTGGATTTGTATATATTTCTGGCATCTTAATGAGCTTGTTTTCTGGACACACTTTACACGCTTTACTCGGTAAGAAGTTTCGTTAGTGCAAGTATTAATGGTGATTTTGGATTCAAGCGGTTTCTTTGTTTCGTTTTGATTGCGTCAATGCAGAGAAACTCTCCTCACAGATAGGTATAAGCATAGGTATAAGTAGACTTAAGCAGAGGATAATGGAACACGGTGTGTAATGGGAGTGTACTCTTTGCATGCATAATCTTGGAAATCAGAAATTGTCATGTTTTAGCTTTTTATTTTCAGTGAACTGTCGGCGAACATTTTCAAAAGATGTCTTTTAATTTTACGGGAAGATCAGAGGAATTGATGGCGGGGTGCCATTCTTGTGTATTATCGTCTTTCTCAATTTCTTTAAAGTATTTTAGAAA
The DNA here is from genome assembly GCA_030765045.1 of Tenodera sinensis. NCBI lineage: Eukaryota > Metazoa > Arthropoda > Insecta > Mantodea > Mantidae > Tenodera > Tenodera sinensis. The sequence continues at coordinate 80,460,203 of CM060967.1, forward strand.
ACTGAAACCTGAGATTCTGTAGGTGGGATCTGATTAGGTATTCCCAAAAGTCCGTCAGCAAAATGGATTTTTGGGTAGATTACAAATCAAATCTCACTGTGTGAAACATTGTTCGTCATTTGTGGTCATTCAAGAAATATATTATACTGACTATATGTTATGTTATGTTATGTTTATGTTTATGTTTATGTTTATGTTTATGTTTATGTTTATGTTTATGTTATGTTATGTTATGTTATGTTATGTTATGTTATGTTATGTTGTGTTGTGTTGTGTTGTGTTGTGTTGTGTTGTGTTGTGTTGTGTTGTGTTGTGTTGTGTTGTGTTGTGTTGTGTTGTGTTGTGTTGTGTTGTGTTGTGTTGTGTTGTGTTGTGTTGTGTTGTGTTGTGTTGTGTTGTGTTGTGTGGTGTGGTGTGGTGTGGTGTGGTGTGGTGTGGTGTGGTGTGGTGTGGTGTGGTGTGGTGTGGTGTGGTGTGGTGGGGTGTGGTGGGGTGGTGTGGGGTGGTGTGGGGTGTGGTGTGGTGTGGTGTGGTGTGTTGTGGTGGTGTTGTGGTGGTGTTGTGGTGGTGTTGTGGTGGTGTTGTGGTGGTGTTGTGGTGTTGTTGTGGTGTTGTTGTGGTGTTGTTGTGGTGTTGTTGTGTGGTGTGTTGTGTGGTGTGTTGTGTGGTGTGTTGTGTGGTGTGTTGTGTGTTGTGGTGTGTTGTGTGTTGTGGTGTGTTGTGTGTTGTGGTGTGTTGTGTGTTGTGGTGTGTGTTGTGTGTTGTGTTGTGTGTTGTGTTGTGTGTTGTGTTGTGTGTTGTGTTGTGTGTTGTGTTGTGTGTTGTGTTGTGTGTTGTGTTGTGTGTTGTGTTGTGTGTTGTGTTGTGTGTTGTGTTGTGGTGTGGTGTGTTGTGTTGTGGTGTGGTGTGTTGTGGTGTGTGGTGTGTTGTGTTGTGTTGTGGTGTGTGGTGTGTTGTGTGTTGTGGTGTGGTGTGTTGTGGTGTGTTGTGTTGTGTGTTGTGGTGTGTTGTGGTGTGTTGTGTTGTGGTGTGTTGTGTTGTGTGTTGTGTGTTGTGTGTTGTGTGTTGTGGTGTGTTGTGTGTTGTGTGTTGTGGTGTGTTGTGTGTTGTGTGTTGTGGTGTGTTGTGTGGTGTGGTGTGGTGTGTGGTGTGTTGTGTGTGGTGTGTGGTGTGTGGTGTGTGGTGTGTTGTGTGTGGTGTGTGGTGTGTGGTGTGTGGTGTGTGGTGTGTGGTGTGTTGTGTGTGGTGTGTGGTGTGTGGTGTGGTGTGTGGTGTGGTGTGTGGTGTGGTGTGTGGTGTTGTGTGTTGTGTGTTGTGTTGTGTGTTGTGTGTTGTGTTGTGTTGTGTGTTGTGTGTTGTGTTGTGTTGTGTGTTGTGTGTTGTGTGTTGTGTGTTGTGTGTTGTGTGTTGTGTGTTGTGTGTTGTGTGTTGTGTGTTGTGTGTTGTGTGTTGTGTGTTGTGTGTTGTGTGTTGTGTGTTGTGTGTTGTGTTGTGTTGTGTTGTGTTGTGTTGTGTTGTGTTGTGTTGTGTTGTGTTGTGTTGTGTTGTGTTGTGTTGTGTTGTGTACCCCGTAAGAACTCTTTGCGCACCCCACGTTGAATATGTCTGTGTTAATTGACGCTTGAGGAAACTGAAGTTTGGAGCAGAATTATTTCGAAAACGGCAAATACAGTAAAACCTGTCTTCAACGGGATCGAACAGGACTGTCGAAGATTTCCGCTAAAGACAGGTTTCCGTTGAATAAAGGTAGGGCTTAGCTATTAACAGAATTAAACCATGAACATGCATAACTGGACAGATAAAATATGTACGTACCTTATTCAACTGCAATACATGTGTGTAATATACATTAAAACATGTAACAAGCGAAAAATAGCTGTCTATACGATTCACTTATTTTTTCCAACAGTCAAGGAGAGCTTTCTGGACACATTGCTGTTTAGCTGCTCGACTTTCCACAAACACAAACTTTGGCGTGAGAGATCACACCAAACATATCCGGGTCGTTTCGCCATAGAGCGAATTGCTGCAGTTTAAAGAAACTTTTGACAGCATCCCGATAAGTCGTTAGCCTACACTCTTCTTCCAACTCAGGAGCATAGTCCTGTTCATCTTCCTCCGCCTTCTCTTCTTCTTTCCGACGTCGCATATTCTCAATGAAGGCATCGATGTCAACTGCCTTTCAGTTTGCACACCACTGTCTATGTTGACATATTCCATGGCACTGCAACTGAAAGCACCTTCATTGATGTAGTTTTGTAATTCTTGAATCTCATCCTCATTTTCTGTACGGTGAATAACTTGACCCATTGGAAACCTGCTTTTCCGAAACACTTTGTCACTGTTTCTCATAGCAATTTCTTTGCTGCTTGACTTATCTAGAATCGATATGGTGTTGGATAGCTCAGAGGCGGATGATGTGGAATCCATGTTAGCGAGCAAAGACTGCATTAACAGTTTACGAAAGTGTACTTTAACATTCTGAGTCCATTGTTGAGTAACACTTGTAGTGGTTGGAGGAAACCAAGGAAGTCGGACTTTGGAAATTTCGACGTGTGGATGACATGTTGCATTATCCAAAAAAAGCAGAAGATGCCGATTTTGTCTCCTCATTCTTTCATTAAATGCCGTTAACCATTCTTCCATGTGTGACGTCATCCACCCCTTTTTATTGGATCTCCAAACAAGAGGCAGTTTCAGTTTCAGAGGTCGACGTTTTTGAAGTATCTCGGTTAGCAGGCTTACCAATCACTAGGGGTTTTTCCATTTCACCTGACAAAACTACATAGGAAAACAATCTTTCCTTGGACAGTTTTCCTCCCGAACATTTCTCACATTTTAAACACAATGATTTGTTCGGTAACGCGCGGAAGAACAGTCCCGTCTCGTCGCCGTTTGCTATGTTTTCAGGTTCGTATACTTCGATTATTGAAGGTAGTTAAGCAGTCCAATCAGCGATGGTTTCAGTGTTAACTCACTCGGTTCACCACAAAGTTGAATGTCTTTTGCAGAAACTCTCCAACCATCCATTAGATGCTCTGAATTTCTGTCTTGCGCAGTTTTTTCAGCTACATTTTTAGCTCTAACACTAAGGAACCATTCCCACACTATTTCATTAATGTCCTGGTTTTCAATTTTCTTAAGTTCTCTCCTTATTTTTCCATTAGCAAAATTTTCCACCGCTTCAGAATTTCCGTTTTCTTCTTTAGAATGTCGCAAACCTGAGTTTTGCCTACCTTGAACGTTTCATGATGTGCTTTACACTCAATTTATCACGTTCACTAGCATAAATGAGTTTTACTCTCGTGTTAAGGTCTAGTACAATAATTGTTGATTTCGAAGCCATGGTTACTACAGCTGAACTAAACCATCACCTTTGTCCAAGTTCACAGACCTGTTAATGTTAAGCATGTTTTTCATCTCTAAATTCATGGGACCATGAAATATTTCCGTTTAAGACAGATTTCCGCTTAACAAGGGGGTTCAATGAACGCAGGGTTTACTGTAGGTACTACGGAAACATTTGTTCTACATTTTTGCTACAGTAAGATTTTGTGTCTTGGTGATTGCTACTTATACAAAATGTAGTACACGAGGATTCATCTGTTTACAAGTATAGAATTTGTCATACCAACATGTTAACATTTTTTTTTAACCAATATCATGTTCATGCGAGTCATTTTGTATAAATAGCTGGAATAATATTTTCTTTGCAAACTGTAGGTAAAGACAAGGAGGGATTTTTTTTTTCAAAACCGTATTGCCTCCTTGAAAGAAGATGAACTTAAATTCGGCAATTAGCAGACTTTTTTGAGTTACACTGTTCTTGCACGTATGCACATAAACACATAAACACAAGGGGGCTCAGTGAACCTCAAAAGTGTATATCTCATGAAACATCGGTATCGAATTTTCAGGTACAATGGAATATCTCGTCTACCAAATATAGATAACTGGTTGAGGAGGTTCTAATTTGTTTAGTACATGACAATTTCCTTTCCTTACACTCACTCTCACAATGTGGAGCTTTTATGCTCCTTTTTTACGTAAATTATCAAAAAGCGAACTAGTGGTTGACAGTGTTTGCTTGTTTAGCAAATTAAATATGTCTGCTAGATAAATAAGTTAGAGAGACTTTGATGTTCAGTATTATTAGAAACATTCATCACGTAGCTCAAGGTTTCAACATATCTAACTTGCTATGGTTTGAGCGAAACTGAAAGGTTATACAGAAGGAATCAAGTTTTAAACTGGCGCCAAAAAGGAAAGAAGAAACCAAATTTAATGTGTTAATTATGGCAGAGCTTGTTTAACAAAACTGCTGCTTTGTGATAACTCGGTGCACTTTAAATAACACCATCGCGAGTAACATAAAAACAACCCACAGTCTTCTAGCCGAAGACCATCAAATTAGAATTGATGAAGTACTGCCACTTTAGCTGAATAATCTATTATTTTGAGTTGTAGACTAACCGTAGATCTTTTGTTGCAGGTAAAAACTTGGACTTTACAAAGTTGGCCATTTCCATGCACTCTAGAAAGTTGGAAGATACATCCTTAGACTAAATGTTACAGGTATGCTAAAGAGAACATTTACATATTGGCAGTTTTAGATCTTTGGACAGAATATCACGTATTATATCAAATACGCACATTACAGCCTTGGAGTGCGTGTATGTACCTGCTACTGTCTGGAGCAATGTGCTGTGTAAACATTTTGTACTGTCCACATCAATGCTCATGCACGCTAGTATTATATGTAATACAGTGTTGTCAGATAAATTTGTAATACTATCACAACGTTTATGTAAACAGAAGTATTAGATGTGACAACATGGACGATTCGCATACACACACTTCGTAGTAAACAAATGGACTACAGCAGATTAACAGTTCAAGCTCCTGTCATACCTTAACTACCTTTGCCTTCTTCTGGTAGTCAGACAATAGATGCGGCTGCGTAATCTTGTTTTACTGTCCAAACTTAGTCATGGTGGCTATTGCTATTTTGCATTCTTGATTCCACCAGCTTAGTTTTCTTTGTGGTTACGTTTTTTTCCGGCATGTTCATATGGGTGGGTTGGAGGATCAACTCTGTCAATAACCTCACTATTTCATTACGGTTTGATTGACAGAATTTCGCCGTTGGGGCTAGATATGCCACATTTTCAGATATGTGTGTGTGTCTTGAACTTCTGCCAATTTGCACTACTTAAATCCCTTGCGGTTGGGATTTGTGAAATTGAGGAATGATAATTTGATCGCTACCTCTATAGAAGCAGTCCAATCTTCTATAGCAGGGGTAGTTACTGTTAAGTCGATGGCACTGGGAGTGCCTTTTGCTGTACTGAAATGTGTTGCTTGTGTTATATAGATCTGTGTATTGAAGTCTCCCACTAAAAGGGGGAGTTTGGTTTTAAATGTAGAATTTTATATGCATCTAAACTATCTTTATTTCGAAGTTGTTTCTATTAAGCGACGCAACTAGCAGACATCACTGTATGTGTGCGTACGCGTTAAGAATTTTAAGAGAGTTGTTTCTCGGCCAAAAAAAAAAGGGGGGGGGGCGAGAACTTGGACATCATGGAAGGATTTACATGTACAAACGATGGTTCAGTCACTTTGAACAAGGTGGTTCAAGAAGGCTGAATGGGGGAGATTGCACACAACATGCCACGATAATCGTGCCTACAAATGAGATTCAGAAACCTAATTCTGAAACTGCCTCCGCAACTCTCCGAGAACGGCGAGCAGGGATGCCCTTCTGGAGCATGTATTGCGGGTGGTCGGAATCCTGGACGGTAGGCAAATCAAGACGGGTTAAATGTCGTGTCCCCTCCATTAGCACTACTGGCATGGGCACGACAACGAGCGCAGGGGTGGATTCGTTCCACTTGTGCGATACTAATCATTTTTGCGCTCTTATTAACTATTTTGTTTAAATTAAACATATTTTGCATACAACTTTATTATACGGCCAGCTACTGTGATTACGCAAATGACATCCAAGTTTATAAGCTTCCTTTATCTTTTGCACGTAATATTCTTACACTGCTTTATGAGTAACATACTAAGTTGTTTCTTTTTCTCAATAAATAAAGCAGTAAGCTTCCATTACTATTTAGCTTTAAAACTATTTGACCAACAGGATAACTGGTTTGGTTTCAAACTCAATATTATGTAAATTAATAAGAACCAAACCACTAAAAGGTGGAACCTTATGGTCCCTTTTATATGCTTACAAATACGAGTATTCAGAAAGTACGTTTTGAAATTGCAAATAAATATATGTAACATCACCAATGTTTGATTTATGCTTCTGATCACAGTGGCGTTTGATATTATAACGCTTTCTGTTCGCAAATTGAAATCCGCATATTAATCCGAAAACTTTGCTGTTTTTGTAACTTCCAACAAATTCTCTCTAGCGCTATTCATGAAACTGACGTCCCGACGAAGCCACACTCGCCGCTGAATGGGGCATGTCAAAGCTGAACAGCACAGAAGGGGAGGTATAGCCGGTGGAGTGGTCCTTTTGAGTCCATTTTGCAAATACCTGATCTAAAGGTTCGTTCCAAATAAGAGGCTTGATAGCAAGAACTGTTGTATTATTTCCATCTCGAATTCACAGCACCAATTGAAGAGCCCTCGGGTTTAAACGTTTCAGTTTCTAATCAGGAAAACCCATGTCAGAATGCAAAAGTATAAGATTACCATGCAGTGTAATACTATGACTACACACAGGAAAAAAAAAAAATTTGTTCTTTAGCGACGCTGTCAATTGCCAGGATCACATCATCGTCGCCGGTGTGCCGGAATTTTATCCCGCAGGAGTTCTTTAACATGCCAGTAAATCTACTGACATGGAGCTGTCGGTTTTAAGCACACTTAAAAACCATCGGCCTGGGACCTTGGGATCAGTAGGCCAGCGTCTAACCAACTGAGCCACCCAGACCGACATTACTACACAGAGGGATCATCCTTTTTATTATTGTTTAATAAATTAGAAGGAGTTGTTTTTAATAAACGAAGAACGCTCAACAAACAGGTTATTGGGACGCTGTGCTGGAAGTGGCCAGTATACATTAGGAGGGACCCACTTCTAAGTAAACGTACTCTCTGGACTCTAGATTTATTTTAAATAAGTGGCAATTTCCCATAGGAAAGATCAGTAAGTTGGCAGAAGAGCCGTGCTTGAGTAAGCGGAAGTAACGCAAATTGCATCACAACCGAAGAAGAAACGAGCGATTCCATCTATTTTAGTTTGGAGAAAGACCTGCCAGAAACAAAACACAAACATCCCTTCGTGCCACTGAAGAAGCATTCCTCTGTTTAAATGAACAGTTATCGAAACATACGACTTAGATTAGAAAATTAAAGAGCTCTCGCAGCTATTAGGAAGACGTGTGTTGTTTTACCATCTCAACGTTAAAGCAACTGGATAAAACTTAATGGGGTAGATGTGAGTTTTGGAGGATGCTGATGCAACTAGCTTTTCGACAGCTGATTGTAGCAGCGACCAATACCTTTTGTTACATTGTGTATCCCTGAGTTAGGGTAGAGAACATTTTCCATTAGATCCAAACATTGGATTTGGGATTTTACTTGAAATAGCATCTTGCGGCAGTGATTTTACATTTTGCACGACCGCACATCCACGCATCATAGCCTAAAAACGAAAAGGCGTGTTTATATACCGAATTTAATACTTGTCAGGTACCATGAATATAGTTCTCTCCTTCCTGAAAAATTCTTTCTTGGGAAAAAACTCGTTTATGTGTTTAAACATAGCTATAGTGACTTAGATGAAACATTAAATGAACATTCTAAATTTTCTGTAAAATTTAAATCAGTTCCTCTTAACTTTGGAGCTTAAAAAAAAAAAAAAAAAAAAAAAAAAAAAAAAAAAAAAAAAAAAAAAAAAAAAAACCTGGGAATCCTTCGAATTGTACATCGGAAATGCATATATTTTGAAAAATGAAGATTGCATTAAAAGTATACCAGTCTGTCTCGCGCGTGCACACTCATATACGCACACAATTTTCTAAAAATGCTTTCTGAGGGGAATTCAGGGGACCTTGGAACGTGTATTTCCGTTGAAATCTCAGTATGAAATTTTTGGTTAGAATGCTACACACACGCAGCACGTTCTCTAGCTTCTGTATAAAGTGTGTGTGTGTGTGTGTGTGTGTGTGTGTGTGTGTGTGTGTGTGTGTGTGTGTGTGTGTGTGTGTGTGTGTGTGTGTGTGTGTGTGTGTGTGCGTGCGTGTGTGGGTCGCGATTGCACGCCAAATTTCTCCAAGTCTTACATGGTACAGCGCCTTGATTGATCATATGGGTTAGTAATTTCAAGATTTGGAAGTAGCAACCTGCTACCGCTACACAACTGTATCGCGGATGGTGTGAACAAGGCGTTGTGCCGTGTAGGACTAAGTCAAATTTGGCGTTATTGACGTGACTCTTTTTTGTCCATGGGTGTACAATTCAAAATAATAATGATGATAATCTCAACATGTAACTACGAGTGGAGCACAATGTATATAATAGTTTCAATACTATTAAAACTAAATAATTTAGGTGAAATGCGATCCTTTTATGGCCAGGTATGGTGGTGTTTAGCTTCTAGAGGTTACTGTGTAATATTTTCCTGATATCGACATGGCGGGGATTCTACCGCTAGCAGCAGTTAACAGCCAATATAGGTACTCGAATTTTTTTTCCATGTGATACTTTTTAACGTAGTATGGAATCGTGGGCTCATGTTCGGTGCCTCTCGCTGTCGACCTCCTCTGGCTGAAAAGGATAAATCCTTGCTCTATTTGTAAAGAACTGTGGGATCGAGTATGTAGGTATCCTTCAGAGAAGCCCACTTGAAATGGCAAAATTATGTATATTGTATAATGAGAGAGAGAGAGAGAGAGAGAGAGAGAAAGAGAGAGAGAGAGAAAGAGAGAGATAGAGAAAGAAAGTTTCAATTCACATGACTTTCTCTATTCATTCGTGTACTATTCTTAAAGACACTTGTTCCATCAACTTCATATAATAGACATACGTAGAAATGCTTTTCTTAGACGTTTCCTTGTCAATGCAATGGCGAAGAAAAATAGGGTATGCTTAAGCGTTGGTCAACATTTTCAAAGTATGTTCCATATAAATGGTAGTCTGCGCTGGGGTGTGGGGTTTTCTTGAACATATTCGTGCCACATCCTAGAAAGATGTTAATGTAAATATGTACCATATCCGGTTTTTGTATGCCGTAAACGGGGTCAACGTCTTTATTTTCCTTTGCAAGGATTTTTACTCCCCGAAAGGATAAATAGCCCTCCACCGAACTTGAACCCGAAACCTTGGAAATTAGGGTCTAGTACCTACAGCGATGTGCAACCTTGTCTCTTTAGAGCCGGTTACGTATTTAGCTCCTCTTTCAGTCGGAGGGTGAATCACGCCTGTAATGTATAGAAACACAACTATACAGTCGGTATCCAGTGACGGACTCAAACAGGCAGTTCCACGACAATTTCTATGTCATAACTTTGAATTTTCGGGGAACATTCTCAGAAGACCTTTTCATTCTAGAAGATTTTTGAATAAATGGTAAACAGTAGGAGGCTAAACAAAAGCTTACTAAATAAAACGTGTCGTTCTCCCTAAGACACATAATTTATCTCTTGACCTTGCAAAGAGAACGGAATTTCAAAGCCATCGCATAGCAACCAGCTCTTAAAACATTTTACTATCACTTAAAAGCCATATTATCATTGCACCTACAAGAAAATTAGCAATACGATAATTTCTGAAAATGCTTATGTCGATTAAAATGAAGCAGACAGAGAAATAAGCATATTCAAGAATAGTATAATTATATGAGTGAGTACATATATTTGCGAACAGTTTCTCTAAATTGAACTATATTAAAAGTATATCTCAATAGGTTACGCGACGATCACTTGGTGTATCTTCTAAGGCTACGCACTTCAACTTTGTCGCCAACTATTGAGACTTCTTAAACGTAAACAGTACCGTAATGAACATACGTTTATCGCATAAGATTTCAAAGTGTTTCCATAGTTCAAACGCAACGTACTATTGCCTGTAATAGCTAAGTGCCTAAGAAAGTAAAAATAGAAAATACTGTAGCACTCTTTTATCACTCTCCAGTGTCTTTGCATGAATTAAAGCACTGCACGAATACTCTGGAGAAGAGAATGAAGTGCCACAGAGTGAAGTGCTTATGCATGGGGCGATGGAGTACGGGAGAGAGAGAGAGAGAGAGGGTCGAAAGTGTACCTTTGGGGAATGTTCAGTGAATAACTTCCCACATAAAGAGGAGAATAGCGGTGTGTGTATGTATGTACATACGGTATACTTTTAAGTATGATGCATGTATGATGTACAATATATATTCGTTGCATTATATATTATACTGTGTGTTCGCCATCTCATGGTCTAAGGGGAATGAGAGGCTGGGAGAGACATTCCCCGTAGTGTAACCTTAGTTTTGTAAACATCTGTGTAATCGTTCTGCTGGTCATGTTGCCAACTCACCTCCAATATTATTCGCGCTATGTTTACTTGCTGCTAATTTCTCTTAATTTCAGTTGTAAAATGGTACGAGTCATTAGTTTTATGTCGGAAGTAATGTAGAAGCAGATAATCCTTCGCCTAGGAGTGCTGTGAAATCTGCTATGATATGTGCTGCAGAACAAAGGGGTTCAGAGTGACAGTTCTATGTGTAAAACAGATCTTTATAGGCTGCCTGAATCAAACAAAGCTAAAGAGGTTCTTAAAGGTATTACTGCCTCTCTTCTATTACTTCCATTACCTGTACTTGCAGGAACAATTACTATACTATTAACTGACCGAAATTTTAATGTGTACTTAATTCTTTGATCGTGCAGGAGGGAATGAGAAGTTGTTAGACTGCACTGCTTCTCAAGTGTTATGACATTATTGGTTATTTTGGTTTTATTGGGCCACACTGTGGTTCACTTGCCCCCATACATGTGCGATCTCAGTCCCATAGGACTAGTTTGGGCCAAGGTAAAATGACTACTTAAATGCAACAGCTGACTTGAATTGCACGATATAATGCTCGAGGATATATCACGTAAGACCGAAACAGATTGGCAGTGTTTTTTAAACATATAGAAAAGGCAGAAAATGATTAGGGGAGAAAGACGGAGTAGTTGAAAACATTATTTACGCTTTATAAGCTAAATATACTGCATGAACTGAAAATAACATTTAAATTGTGCTATTTTGAGCGATTTGTGTGCTATAATCTGACGTGAATACGCATTCCAACGTTGGCAACATTATCGTAAACACGATTAGAAGCAGAACTATTACTTGGCAAAGCCATGGAGCGTATGGGAAAGCTTATCGCATAAACACGGCTAGACGGTGTGCGTGCACTCTGTTCAGATGCAATCATATCTTCAGGACAGCAACGTCTCATTAGAATAAGGTAAAACGTACGTACCTTATTCAATTGCATTTATATATTTATGCTGCAATACACACCAAAATATAATGAATGAAAAATAACTGTATACCCACACGACTCATTTGTGTATTTTTTCCAGTGGTAAACAAGGGTTTTCTGGACTGCTTGACTTCTCGTGAACACTTTGTCCTGAATAATGACACCAAATACGTATATCCGAGTCATTTCGCCATTTGGGGAATAAGCTTTTTAGCATATTCTTGCAACTTGGGGTACGATATGTGGTGATATTTGCCCTAATACTAACGAAGTACTCCACTCTATTTCATTAACTCCTAACTATGCAGCGAAGGATGACTGAGAGGTTCCTCAGTATTCTGACCGTCATCAGCGCACCCTCCTCCCAGACTGGTTTGGTTATGTTTCAACCTAAACATCATGTAACTAGAGTAGTCATTGCAGACTTTTACTTAGTGCCTTAAAATTGATTACACCCTTTAGTCCACAACTGGAGACTGTGTTAAAAGGCATACTTTGATTTTCGTTGTCCGCGTAAGACAGTTTCTCTTTATTGAAGCATCGGACCATGAAATATTTCGTTTTAGACAGATTTTCGCATAAGGGGTCCGTTGAAGGCAGGTTTTACTCTAATAAGCAATTCTGATCATTTGTCTGTTTAATTTTCCATCATGATTATATTGCACGTTTTATTCTATGATGTCATCGTTTGAACCAGTTTTTATAAATCACATACAGGTTTTTAATACACACGTCCACCTCCTAATACCATCCTTCAATATTTTTTGGAAGCTAAACTTATAGTTCCCTAACAGAATCAGTTCTTTGCCCCTTTTCACGTTTGCCATTGTCTACACTATTTAATTCCAGCAGTTCAGTTTTTGGGAAGTATTATTACCAATACAAAACTAAAGGCAAAATCGATTTACAGCAGGGAATCGGAATATTTAATTCCAGCAGCTCCTTTTTAGCGCGAAGGAAATCGGCATGTTTACAATTACTACTTCGGAGGGAATCGGCATGTTTACAATTACCACTTCGGAGGGAATCGGCATGTTTGCAATTACTACTTCGGAGGGAATCGGCATGTTTGCAATTACTACTTCGGAGGGAATCGGCATGTTTACAATTCCTACTTCGGAGGGAATCGGCATGTTTACAATTACCACTTCGGAGGGAATCGGCATATTTGCAATTCCTACTTCGGAGGAAATCGGCATGTTTACAATTACTACTTCGGAGGGAATCGGCATGTTTACAATTACCACTTCGGAGGGAATCGGCATATTTGCAATTACTACTTCGGAGGGAATCGGCATGTTTGCAATTACTACTTCGGAGGGAATCGGCATGTTTACAATTACTACTTTCGGCATATTTGCAATTACTGCTTCGGAGGGAATCCGCATGTTTACAATTACTACTTCGGAGGGAATCGGCATGTTTACAATTACTACTTTTGGCATATTTGCAATTACTGCTTCGGAGGGAATCCGCATGTTTACAATTACTACTTCGGAGGGAATCGGCATGTTTACAATTGCTACTTCGGAGGGAATCGGCATGTTTACAATTACTACTTCGGAGGGAATCGGCATGTTTACAATTGCTACTTCGGAGGGAATCGGCATGTTTACAATTACTACTTTCGGCATATTTGCAATTACTGCTTCGGAGGGAATCCGCATGTTTACAATTACTACTTCGCAGGGAATCGGGGTAAAAATTGACCGCAGAAGGGAGTCGATGGCCACCACTGGTGAAGTTGCCATTTCTTTCTGACTCACCTCTGTATTCAGAAACCGCCCGTTGGTAGCGATCCTCCTAAGTCCTGGCAGACATTCACTATCAGTAAATATCTTTTCTTCTTCAGCAAACTAAGGGAAATCGGAATTTTGTGTTTTTCTCATCTCATTGAAAACATCTCAGCTGCCTAGTAACTGAGTAATTATCTTTGGTAATTTCGGTTGTTTTTCAAAGTCTTGCTAATGACCTAATCAGTATGTATTTTTATTTTTTTTTATTTTTAAAGAACTCTTGCAATGCGCGCATCCTGTCATAGTCGTCACAAATGGTAGTTTACTTAAGTTTGCCGTACATATACAAGCTCTAATTGTATTCTAAATAAAACACATATGGAAACTCTTTTGTTTTTCTTCATTTATTTATTCGATTGACAACGCAGTATCAACCTGTTTTTATTGAGAAATCTCGCTATCGAATTTGTGAGTGAAGTGCAATACCAGCTCTATCTTTGTACTTGGCAGAGAAAGTGAAAAATCGAACAAGGACTTCCTTTTAGAAAATAAGTATTTGAAAATTCAAGCCAATGAGAATAAATATCTAAAACATGGTTAGGTAACAAATTAAAAAAAAAAAAAAAAAAAAAAAAAAGGAGCAAAAAATTGACCTTTGACGAGATCCAAATTTTTGTGTAGCAAGATTGTTGTCTATCTTTTACGGTTTACCAATATGCAAAAATAATTTGAAATGATGAGGGCTTCAGAGACTATTCTCAAAGCATTCAAGCTATACATTTCATTTGTCAAGGAACTATGTTGAAACATACGTTGTCTTAATAATAATCGTTGGACCCATTTATAAGAAAATAAAAATTTTCGCAAATTTCTCTATGTAAAGGTTAGTTTGGTGTGGAGGAATTTTCTTGAAAATCGTGTCGCTCCCTTGGAACGTAATGAACTTAAATGTCAGGTTTGCTACTTCATTGGCTTTTCTTATTGTTATGCTTCTCTCTCTCTCTCTCTCTCTCTCTCTCTCTCTCTCTCTCTCTCTCTCTCTCTCTCATGTACTCTCACTGTTCCTAAAATAATTTTTTATTCAGAGGATTTCACAACGTGTATTTGTAGGGAAATTCGCTACCGAGTTTTTGGAAGATGCTGAACACAAATATCAAATCTGGTATGCAACTAACCTTTCTGTTTTGGGTTATAGCTACTGTTTAGACATACGGACGTAAACACACGAAACTTTTTCTAAAAATGCCATTTTGGATTCTGGTGACCTCAAAACATGTATTTCTAGTGAAATCTCGGAATTTAATTTTTAGGTACGTGGTAGAGAAAACAACAGTTACCGAAAAGCAAGTGCAATAACAGCAAGCCCGTTTGATTGTAACCTAAATAAGGAAATTGAAATCCTGGTTGCTCAATTTGTGTGTAACAACAAACCTATATTTGTGAAGTGCTCGCATTTTGCTGCCATTTACAATGTGTAATGTTTAAAATATAATTATTTTAGTTTTGAAGTTCATCTTGATGTCCGATGATAATATCTAGGTATTAAAGACTAGAGATTCCCAAAGGAAAATCACTGATGAAAATGGCATAGCAGGTTTGAATAGTACTTTTTGGCAAGTTTCCCATGAATTCAGATGTGAAGTAGATTTTTATTGCTGAGCGTTTTCTAGTGTTCATAAAGTTATATCCATAACTGGCTTAAAGTATTATTTTTATGGGCATTACTAATCACGTGTCTTGACAGATCTTTGGAATTACGCCCATAGAATGGATACGGCGAAACGACCTCAAATGTTATTTCTTTCGATTTTAGCAGTTCATCATTGAGGACATTCAACTGTACACACAACATATTAGTTTCCGCCCTAGGGACTTCTCCAATATTTTATCATATTTAATATTTTATGAATATTATACTCCTATTTTAAATTGGAAGGAAAATTGCATATTGGAGCAGTTTTTCTCTTACAGTTTCCAAACCACATTTTAAACTATATACTAACGACTGCGGTGGGTTTTTGTTCACGGTTATAAGGTAGTAACCACCAATATAGCATTTTGGCTGTCGGCTGCACGGGAATATTTTTAACTCTTCACCAGGGTTGCCAACTCGTACGATAATTATGGGGGCATACGATAATTTTAATGTTTGTACGATGGTTGTCAACCCGTACGATAATTATGGGGGTGTACGATAATTTGAATGTATGATAGTTCGATATCGGCGAAATATCACTTTCACTGATTTGTCACTCCAGCGAAGTGAAACTAATTACAAACAACACCACTTTTGTCCTCATTGTCTGTCTCCACCCCATAGCTACTAAGCCTGCTACCGTTTATGCTCTTATTGCCAGTGTGCCCAAGTCTGATAATCTCAATGAAGAAGGCACTGTTCAGAAAATTGATGATCAATGTAGAAAACTCGGAATACGTGCTATTCCGTGTGAAATAAAGAACATGCCTGAACCTGACAGTTTCTTGAGTGCTGTTAAACACATGTCACCTTGGTGGAAATACTGATTTCAAACAACTAGCAGCCTTTGCATTATCAGTGGTTTCCTTGCCATACAGAAGCACTTCTTGTGAAAGAGATTTTTTTCTAAACTGGGTTTAATGAAAACCAAAGTTAGAAACAGATTGGCATTAGATACGGTAAATGAACTCATTTTGTCTTCTCAACTTATGAAAGAACGTGGTAGATCTTAAAATCTGCAAGTCACCGAGAAAATGTTAAGGTTTATCTGAACAACAAATTTGTGCAATGCTGCAACGGTTGAGGAAGATGAACTTTCAGATGAATAGTGCGAGAAACATAAGTGCTAAAGTTGTAATATTTGTTGAGGTCATCAATCTTGTAAGTGGATATGATAAACATCATTACTCTTAAATTTTCATAAGTATTACACTGATATTTTTATTGTTGTAGCGTTTGCTTTATGATGTACGATAATTTTTAATCCAAATCTATAATTTTGAGTGGCTGGTACGATAATTTTACTTTTAAATGATGGCAACCCTGCTCTTCACCCTCCTTTCCTCCCTCCCTCTCACTGCCTCCCCTCTCCCTCATCACTATCTCTTCCGCTCTCCCTCCTCCCTCATCCTCCACACTCCCGCCTCCCTCACCCTCCTCCCTCTCCCTCCACTCACTCCCGCCTCCCTCACCATCCACACCATCCTGCCTCCCTCACCCTCCTCCCTCTCCCTCCACTCACTCCCGCCTCCCTCACCATCCACACCATCCTGCCTCCCTCACCATCCTCCCTCTCCCTCCACTCACTCCCGCCTCCCTCACCATCCACACCATCCTGCCTCCCTCACCATCCTCCCTCTCCCTCCACTCACTCCCGCCTCCCTCACCATCCACACCATCCTGCCTCCCTCACCATCCTCCCTCTCCCTCCACTCACTCCCGCCTCCCTCACCATCCACACCATCCTGCCTCCCTCACCATCCTCCCTCTCCCTCCACTCACTCCCGCCTCCCTCACCATCCACACCATCCTGCCTCCCTCACCATCCTCCCTCTCCCTCCACTCACTCCCGCCTCCCTCACCATCCACACCATCCTGCCTCCCTCACCATCCTCCCTCTCCCTCCACTCACTCCCGCCTCCCTCACCATCCACACCATCCTGCCTCCCTCACCATCCTCCCTCTCCCTCCACTCACTCCCGCCTCCCTCACCATCCACACCGTCCTGCCTCCCTCACCCTCCTCCCTCTCCCTCCTCCCTCTCCCTCCACACGCTCCCGCCTCTCTCACCCTCCACACCATCCCGCCTCCCTCACCCTCCTCCCCCTCCCTCCACACTCTGCGCCCTTTCCTCTACGCTCTCCCGCCTTCCTTACCCACCACCATCACCGTCCACTCTCACCCGTCTCCCTCTTCGGCCTCCCTCAACCTCCTCCCTCCACACTCTCCCCCTCCCTCACCCTCCTTCTTCACCCTCCTCCCTCACCCTCCTCCCTCTCCCTCCACACGCTCCACTCACTTCCGCCTCTCTCACCCTCCACACCATCCTGCCTCCCTCACCCTCCTCGCTCTCCTTCCACAACTATCCCGCCTCCCTCACCCTCCTCCCCCTCCCTCCACACTCTGCCCCCTTTCCTCTACGCTCTCCCGCCTTCCTTACCCACCACCATCACCGTCCACTCTCACCCGTCTCCCTCTTCGGCCTCCCTCAGCCTCCTCCCTCCACACTCTCCCGCCTCCCTCACGCTCCTCCCTCTCTCTCACCCTCCTCCCTCTCCCTCCACACTTCCGCCTCCGTAAACCTCCTCTCTCTCCCTCCACACTCTCCCGCCACCCTCTACCTCACCCTCCACTCACTCCCGCCTCCCTCACCCTACTTCCTCTCCCTCCACACGCTCCCGCCACCCACACCCTCCTCCCTCTCCCTCTAAACTCTTCCGCCTCCCTCACCCACCACCATCACAGTCCTCCCTCTCCCGCCTCCCTCTCCCCCTCCCTGTCCCGCCTCCCTCACCCCCTCCCTGTCCCGCCTCCCTCATCCGCCTCCTTCACCTGCCTCCCTCACCGGCCTCCCTTACCCGCCTCACTCTTCCGCCTCACTCTCCCGCCACGCTCTCCCACCACACTCCCCCGCCTCCCTCACCTTTCTCCCTCCCCCTCCACACTCTCACGCCTCCCTCAACCATCACCATCATCGTCCACCCTCTCCCGCCTCCCACACCATCCTCCCTCCTCGCTCTCTCCACACTCTCCCGCCTCCCTCACTCTCATTACTCTCCATCCACACTCTCCCACCTCCCTCACCCACCACCATCACTGTCCACCCTCTCCCGCCTCCCTCTACCGCCTTCCTCTACCACCTCCCTCACACTCCACATTCACCCGCCTCCCTCCACCCTCTCAACCTCCCTCGCCCTCCACCATCTCCCATCACCCCTCTCACCTCCCTACCCCTCCATCCGCCTACCTCCTTATTTCTCTCCCTCTCTTGTGGCTTTATTAGGTGCAAGCCTTTTTTTTACTCGCTCAGTTAGTCGTTTCGACACGTGCAAGGTTATGTATGCCGTTGATTTACGAGTAAATAAGGAATACTTACGAAAAAGTGCCAGGGAGCAATAAGAGCTGCAATTTGATATAATTATTACAAGAAGAGCCTTTAGCAACACAGGTATTGAAGAAAGTGAACTCCAACAACTGCATTAACGGTTTCCTATTGTGTATGGTTTGAATATGCAAAAAGGTAAGGAAAATTTTAGTAATAGTGAAGTAATTTAAAAATATGTGCTCCTGTCACGGCAAACGCATTTGATAGAACTAATTTAACCACAACATTTGCGCATGTTCCAATTTTCCACCAAACAATTTCCAGAAGAGTTCTACTCATGAGGGAACAAATAACTAAAACTAAGGAGAGACGATACAAAATCTAATGTTGCACTCACATGACTTACTCTACTCTCGTACTAACATTCTTACACTCTTTCGTGTTAGTTGAGATAAACATTTGCAGAAATTATGTTATTGCTTATTTACTTATAGGTACAAGAGAAATATGAGAATACATATTTTTGAGCGACAGTCAAATCTTTTAAAGCTTTGAGATTCCGTTCCCTTTGCACGGTTAACATAAAAAATGAACAACGATGTTGCATTTCACGAAAGTTTGTTTTCCGAAACTGACACAAATAACAAGGAATATCTCAGACGGTTCGCTCTACAAACAAAATTTATTTGGACATAAATTATTTTAAATTTTTTTCGTTTTACGAGTTATTCAAGTCATCCAGAGTAAACAGGGCTATGTAGGCTATAGCCAGAAAATTTAAAATATACATTTCATTTGTCATAAAAATACCTTAAACATGTCATTTTAATCCAAATCGTTAAGAGACATTTTCAAGAAGATCAAAGTTTTCCATGTAAAGGGTAGTTTACGGTGGAGGAATTTTCTTCAAAATCTTCGTGTCGCATCCTTGAAAGACATTAAACTTAAACACCAAATTTGGATTTTAACCGACTTCTTTCGTTTTTGAGTTAGTCTGTCCACAGATTGACACACGTGCGCGCGTGGACCCTTTTCTAAAATTTTTTTTTTTATTCAGGGAGCCTCAAAATATATCTCCGGTGAAATCTCGACATCGAATTTTTGGGTGGAATACAATACTGCCTCTACTTCACTGTACGTAGTAGAGAAAGTAAAAAGAAAGCGCTTACTTTTCCTATTCCTATTGCTATTCCTATCGCGTCGTGTCGACTAAATGTTTCATACGCAAAATCTTAAGTGATTTTTCAACACAAGAGGAACTGCATGACTGAAATACAAGTATCAAGGGAAAAGATACATTTATAAAATGGTTCATTAGGTAGTGCAACACTGGCGGTTTTGAAAAGCGTTCTTGTATTGTTATTGGCACGCACCCTCAGTGAGATGAGACAACGAATCAGTAGGCAGAATTATTAGGAAAGAAACACCACAATTCATTAAGAGGCGGGAAACCAATGAGAGAGTGATAAAAGCTACCAATAACATTGGAGATGGCAGTTTGGCACTGCTATTGCACTGCTTTTTGGCGAGGTACGAGCTGAATATAGAGATCAGCCTTTTCATAATAAACAGATGTTTTCCGATAGTAACAAAGACAGGTTTAAAGAGGCAGACTTGTGTTCATGACTGATCTGACACGACAGTTGAAAGAGTTGAATACGACACTTCAGGACAAAGATAAAAGACGATTTCGTGACGATATTAGTTTCCGATATAAGTTGAAAGTTCTGAAATCAGCTTTTAGTAGAAATAATTTGAAACATTTTCAATATTATAAATAGCTGTCAAGAGATATTGAGGATGAGGACGTCTCTGAATGTTGTAGAAGCACTGAAGTTATAATGGAGTCCTTTATTTTAGAAACCCGGTGACGAACGTTTTTTGTGGAATCCGTATCTCGGTTTATAAACTCGAAACAAATCAAGTAGATATGTTCACTGATGCTAATTTAAATAAAACCCCTAACACTCTTATCTTACTGCATTTTTTCGAAGTGTTCATTTCTTTCAAAGATAGATTATTTCTTTGCCTTCTCAAAAACTGAAAATATGTGAATAGCGGGTTAATGATATAAACAATTGAATTATAGAACTTAATTAAAAATTGGGACTGTGATAAAATGGAGAATAACTTGTTCTTTTCAACGGCTCTATGGCATTTAATATTCAAGTTACCTGTAGGTATAAGTACGAACTAGAATTGTGTTCAAGATGATCTCGGGCTTCGAGCCAGGTGTAGTGACGAAGACATCGACGTTTCGGGAGTGTACATCTCTCCCATCTTCAGAAGACGGGAGAGATGTACACTCCCGAAACGTCTCCCATCTTCAGAAGACGGGAGAGATGTACACTCCCGAAACGTCTCCCATCTTCAGAAGACGGGAGAGATGGACACTCCCGAAACGTCTCCCATCTTCAGAAGATGGGAGAGATGTACACTCCCGAAACGTCTCCCATCTTCAGAAGACGGGAGAGATGTACACTCCCGAAACGTCTCCCATCTTCAGAAGACGGGAGAGATCTACACTCCCGAAACGTCTCCCATCTTCAGAAGATGGGAGAGATGTACACTCCCGAAACGTCTCCCATCTTCAGAAGACGGGAGAGATGTACACTCCCGAAACGTCTCCCATCTTCAGAGGATCGGAGAGACATACACTCCCGAAACGTCTCCCATCTTCAGAAGATGGGAAAGATATACACTCCCGAAACGTCTCCCATCTTCAGAGGATGGGAGAGATATACACTCCCGAAACGTCTCCCATCTTCAGAGGATGGGAGAGATGTACACTCCCGAAACGTCTCCCATCTTCAGAGGATGGGAGAGATGTACACTCCCGAAACGTCTCCCATCTTCAGAGGATGGGAGAGATGTACACTCCCGAAACGTCTCCCATCTTCAGAGGATGGGAGAGATGTACACTCCCGAAACGTCTCCCATCTTCAGAAGACGGGAGAGATATACACTCCCGAAACGTCTCCCATCTTCAGAGGATGGGAGAGATATACACTCCCGAAACGTCTCCCATCTTCAGAAGACGGGAGAGATGTACACTCCCGAAACGTCGATGTCTCATCACTACACCTGGCTCGAAGCCCGAGAGCATCTTGAATATGTTCGTCGCCAGGAAAGCTTCAAATCATATTTTAGAATTGTGTTATATATCTCCTAGCGGCTCAGGTCAGAGAAAGAACACGTACACGTTTTCTAGCTTCTTTCAGTGACAGTACCTACTTGATAAACTTAGGGCTAACTAATGAACAAGTGGAGGATTCGAATCTTCCTCACTGCTCACTTTGTTTCTGTTGCATACTCTTTCAACAGCACTGTTGCAAAATGATGTGTCCTAAAACGTATGTTTTAAAGGCTAGGGGGACGAAATATTACAGTACTCCATCGTTAAAAAGTGAAATATTAGATTGCGTGTAAGTAGTACTTGTTCTTTATCTGATGATCCTCCCCTTATGTAGTACTTACAAGCCAGTGCCTAGGGCCAGACGCCTGTCGGAGAGCAGAGGAACCTATGGATCGGACAGAGTGAAGACCTGGAAGCGGGTGCTCAGCCAAGGACCAGCAATGATAGTGAGGAAGAGGATGATATGAAATGCAGGCGAAATGGGTTATTTGAAAGGGGATGATGAGCAATTGATGGAATGGGTGATGGGGGGGGGGGGGGGGGCGGAGAACCCGGAGAAAACCCGCTCAGACGCCGTTTCGTCCAACAAGAATACCACATGCGGGTCCCTGGGATCGAATCCGAGCCGCCTAGGTGGAAGGTGAACAGTCTAACCGCTCGGCCACGGCGCCGCCCTATGTAGTACTTAACAATGTAAAATATTTTTGGCGTGCAATACTGCATTTTATTATGAGGACTTAGAAAAGAAGTGCCTCAAATGTCCCTCATTGTTATCCAAGTATTACAGCATCAGCTTCTTCTTCTTCTTCTACTTCTTCTTATTGTTGGTGGTGGTGGTGTCGACTTTATTGTTTCTGTATATTTGGACATTGGTATCCCCATGTATTGGTACACTAGAATACAACAATTGCGATTATTTCATACCTATACAAATAGTACATTTTACATTATATACTAATATTTGTTCACGCCTCGTCTTTTTCTTTCTTCTCCTCACTTGCACCTCAAGTTTCTCGTCTCTTCTTGGTTCTCTTCCTTCTGTTTCCTTCACTCTTCTCTTGTTCCTTCTTTCACCTTTCTTCGTTCTTCTCTGAGGATCAATATTTTCTACGTTAATAGTTCGTCCAATTTGTTTCTTTCTTTCACATTGATAGTACTCGAGTCCAGCGTTGGTACGCCATTTGAAGCGTGTTTCAGTTCTCTTTCTGCGTACCTGAACTGGCCGCTCATTGAAGCGCAGTTCGATCTAGCTGCAGCCGGAAGAGACTGGTAGTGAGAGGGATCCTATGGATGTGAAGTCTACAAAACCTCTGTCTCATCAAACCATTCGGAATAAGCTTTATTTCTTTAGCAATTTGTTTTACACTTGAATATCGACACACAGTATTACAACTGTTGTATGTAATCTCTCTTATCCGCTGCTGTTTTTGAAAACTCAATATCTCTGTTTTGCATTTTATTATGAGGGCTTAGAAAAGAAGCTCCTTCAGCCTTCAGTTTCAACAGTAAGTAAGAAATGACGGCCTCCATTGTCTTTGAAATTCGACATGTCCGGACATATATATAAATTGCTATATTTTACCATTAATGTGTTTTATGGATGTGAGATGAGGCCATTCCATTATTCTCTAGTTACATGTTTATTGGTAGTGCAAGTCCCGTTGTTTCTCCTGTTATTTAATCATTGAAAGCAAACAGATGTCACTTGAATTCGGTGATCACTTCTTGCATGCATTTTCCAGCATCCTGTGTGAGTTGGCTAAAACTAGAAGCCTAGTCTTTATTATGCTGTGCCACAACGCTTTAATTAGGGTCAAGCTGTAATACTGTGCTATTTGTCTTTGTTGAACGTGGGTTCAATCTATTGTGCTTCATGGTCACATTTAAAAGTTCGCCTCAAACATGAACAGTATTATCGCTGTGCATGTGGGGTCGTACAGCAGTGTTCTGTAACGGCTTTTTCTATCATGTTGGATTTCCGTTATGGAAATACGGAGATGAATCTAATGAAATGAAAACTTCAGTTCTCATTGTGTTCTCTACACACTAATTAAGCTTGAAACAGGTTTTAATACCACTAGGAAACAGAAAGCAGCCATGGTGGCAGTAGCCGAAACACTGTTAAGGTGTAGTTTTGTGAAGGGAGTGGCCAGGGTTCCCAACACTAGCCATTAATCCACCCTATTAAGCTTGAAATGCATTAAGTGTATTTTAGTTATCTAACGAAGGACGTAACAGTGCCTTTTGATTTAAATTTATTGTCATGCATCAAGACCATCCGGGTGAGCGACATGCGTCCGGAAAGGGCAGGCTTCTGAGTGCCTACCTCAAATTAAATCAATACAAAAGCCACCATTAAAGGTGAATGAAAGATTGAGGAATCTCCTAACTTATCAAAACATTCTATCACACAGTGAGAGAATAAAACCCCACCCATGTAGGTGATTTGCATGTGCGCATGATGTGTGTAATGAAAAGATACCAGGTTGAAAGCGATTAAATGAGAGAACAAGAGAAAGATTTAAATGTTAACAAATACTAACCCAATATTTATGGATATAATTTGTTTAAAATCTACTCAAATTTAACATACTTTGTATAGATATACTGAAAAAGTCCATATTTTTAGGGTTGTTTACTACAATGCGCGATTAGTACAAGAATAAAATATACATATTAAATGTTGGAAATCCTCCTAAATTCCTTCTTATATGTATAACGTACATTCATTGCATTTTTGAACTTGTCATTTGTTTAAAGGCATTCCTATTTTCAATTAAATAGTTCTATTACTTTCTCTACTACGTGTAGTAAGTAGGGGAAGGATTGATTTCGACCCAAAAATTAGATGTCGAGATTTCACCGGAAATATGTTTTGAGGTGCTCCGAATAAAAATCTGATGTGTTGCACTCACATGACTTTCTCTACTCTTGTACTAACCATTCTTACAAACTCTTATTCCTATATCTTCTTCGCAGAAATTATCTTATTGCTTATTTCCTTGTAGGTGAAAGGGGAATATTGGAATACAGTAGGCTTTGTGCGATAGTCAAATGTTTTAAAGCTTTGAGATTCCGTTCTCTTTGCACGCTTAACATATAAAAAATGAAGAATGATGCATTTGACAAAACTGATATAAATAACAAGGAATGTTACGCAAAAAAAAAAAAAAAAAAAAAAAAAAAAAAAAAAAAAAAAAGTACATAAATTGTGTATTTTAGCGAGCTCTACATTTTTTTGTATAGTAAGATTTTGTTTGTCTTATGGTTTACGAGTTACTCAAAAGTCATCCAGAGTAAACAGGACTACATAGGCTATAGCCAGAAAATTCAAAATATACATTTCATTTGTCATAAAAATATCTCAAACATATGACATTTTAATCAAAATCCTTAGAGCCATTTTCAATAAAATCAAAATTTTCGAAACATTTTTCCATGTAAAGGGTAGTATAGGGCGGAGGAATTTCCTTCAAAATCTTCTTGTCGCATCCTTGCAAGGCATTAAAGTTAAATACCAACTTCGTTTTTAACCGACCTTTCGTTTTTGAGTTATGCTGTCTACAAACTGACAGACCACACACACACACACACACACACACACACACACACACACACACACACACACACACACACACACACACACACACACACACACACACACACACACACACACACACACACACACACACACACACACACACACACACACACA
Source organism: Tenodera sinensis (assembly GCA_030765045.1). NCBI lineage: Eukaryota > Metazoa > Arthropoda > Insecta > Mantodea > Mantidae > Tenodera > Tenodera sinensis. The sequence goes on from CM060967.1 coordinate 80,485,296, forward strand.
CACACACACACACACACACACACACACACACACACACACACACACACACACACACACACACACACACACACACACACACACACACACACACACACACACACACACACACACACACACACACACACACACACACACACACACACACACACACACACACACACACACACACACACACACACACACACACACACACACACACACACACACACACACACACACACACACACACACACACACACACACACACACACACACACACACACACACACACACACACACACACACACACACACACACACACACACACACACACACACACACACACACACACACACACACACACACACACACACACACACACACACACACACACACACACACACACACACACACACACACACACACACACACACACACACACACACACACACACACACACACACACACACACACACACACACACACACACACACACACACACACACACACACACACACACACACACACACACACACACACACACACACACACACACACACACACACACACACACACACACACACACACACACACACACACACACACACACACACACACACACACACACACACACACACACACACACACACACACACACACACACACACACACACACACACACACACACACACACACACACACACACACACACACACACACACACACACACACACACACACACACACACACACACACACACACACACACACACACACACACACACACACACACACACACACACACACACACACACACACACACACACACACACACACACACACACACACACACACACACACACACACACACACACACACACACACACACACACACACACACACACACACACACACACACACACACACACACACACACACACACACACACACACACACACACACACACACACACACACACACACACACACACACACACACACACACACACACACACACACACACACACACACACACACACACACACACACACACACACACACACACACACACACACACACACACACACACACACACACACACACACACACACACACACACACACACACACACACACACACACACACACACACACACACACACACACACACACACACACACACACACACACACACACACACACACACACACACACACACACACACACACACACACACACACACACACACACACACACACACACACACACACACACACACACACACACACACACACACACACACACACACACACACACACACACACACACACACACACACACACACACACACACGCGCGCCGTCGGACCTTTTTCTAAAACTGTTATTTTTATTGAGGATGCGTCAAGACATGTTTCCGCTGAAATCTCGATATCGAATTTTCGGGTGGAGTGCAATACTTCCTCTGCTTTAGTATACTTAGTAGAGAAAGTAAAAAAGAAGGCATTTTAATAAAAAGATTGGTGTCTGAACAGCATAACTTAAAAACGAAAAATCTGTTTCAAACCAAAGTTGATATTTAATTTCAATATATTTTAAGGATGCGTCACGAAGATTTTTGAGGAAATTTCTCCACCCTACACTACCCTTTACATGGAAAAAGTTTCGAACATTTTGATTTTCTTGAAAACGTCTCTTGATTTTGATCAAAATGTCAATGTTTAAGATATTTTTATGGCAAATGTAATGTATGTTTTGAATTTTCTAGCTATAGTCAATGCAGTACTGTTTATTCTTGTTTTGCATGAATGGTAAACCGTAGGAGATAGACCGAATCTTACTATACGAAAAATATAATCTCTTTGAAACACACAATTTATCTCCAAATGATCTATTTTGTGAAATGAATTACTTTGAAGGCATTCCTTGTTATTTGTGAGAATATTGCAATACTTTAGACCAGAGATACGCAACTTGGAGTACGCGAAGTCTTTTTAGGGGGCACAGAACATTTAAAATAGGCATACAGTTAATGTAGCTACTTATAATATATTTCCTGAATGATCACAATTAACAAAAAGTAATACAATTTAAAATACGCATACGGGCAATATAACATGTTTCCTGAATGATCACTAGTGCCCGGAAGTTCGTGCAGTCATATTCTTTTCCTATTACAATTATTATTGTTCTGATAAGTGATGTGCACGAATCATTAGTGTATCAGCTTATTCAACCCAATTTGATATTACATATAAATGCATATTTTGGTTTTTCTGTTGAAAACATCATATTTCTATAATTTTAATATTTTGTGGCAGAAAACGGTCTTTTTTCATGACTCAAACTTTTCTTTGAGGCTCAATCACGCAAGAACTACTCAATGTATCTATATGGGACTGTGACCACTTGAAGCCGAAACGTGCATAGGTCCTAAACCAGTTGTTCAAAGGCACGTTAGCCGAAGCGATTCGAAGAGTGGTGATCGTTCGAGCGATACGCAGTGGATTGGCCAGTCATTCAAAGCCAAACATCACGAGTTTGAATCCCAGCAACTGCAGTCAAAGGTGCCTGAGGTAAAGTAAGGGGAGGGCCCAAGTAAAATAAAAACTACTGAGCGTATCGATAAGGGCCTATGACCGTTCGAAAATGGTTCTAGGCTATTTATTTTTTCTATTCCATAGATCCTTTGTCACTGGCAAGTTATTTCATAGCCAAACATCGCGAGTTCGAATCCCAGGAGCTGCAGCCAAAGGTTGCCTCTGGTAAATGAAGAAGGGGAGGGCGAAAGTACAATAGTTGTAATGGCATGCTTGGAAGCTGACGGGGTTACATTGTCAGGGATTTAAGGGTTAAAATGAACGTCCAGTCGCTGCGAGTGGGTTACGGTTTGTGTCTGTATAAAATCAAACGTGCGTTAGAGAAGTTCTTACTCCGCCACTGCGGCTTCCGAAACTGTGCACTACATATGTGTATGCCGGGTTGCGTTCAGTGACGTCATTATTTCTGTACTAAGCCGTTGTGTGACAAATGTTGTGGTAGGCATGGAAGAAAAGGATTCAGGAAAAAAATTGATAATGAATTGTGAGCAATTAGAGCTGAGCGGGATGGCGTGGCCCACATTCGGGAGGTCGCGGGTTAGATTCCTGTGGCCGACCTTCTTGACCTTGGATTTTTTTCGGTTCTTTCCTTGGGTCACTCAGGCAAATTCTGGGAAGGATATTTACGCTTCATTTTCTTTCATTTCATTCATTTCATACTCTTTATCCGGTCTTTCCAGGTTGAAAATGTCAGCAGGGTCACTTGTAGGATGCGCTGCGTTGGAGATCGTGGTCTGGAAATACGGTGTTCGGCTGAGAAGAGGCGCTGCGGTCGGCTAATCGCCGCCAGGGTAACTGTCTACCCAGTCGGACCTGGATGGTGGCGCTCCTTTCGGGAAGCCTTGTTCTCAGGCTGAAGAAGTGCCTGCATCTGTTAGGAACCCACCGTGGTAGTTCTGGTCGCCTGTAGGGTACTATCATTTATCCTTCCTCCCGGCGTTTGACGCAGAATATGCCATCGGCAGATGTGGTGGAATCCCCTCCGTGACAAAACAGACACTGAGCA